>CAOKZL010001886.1:0-269882 GCA_948472985.1 Iguana delicatissima
TTGTGTCACATATTTAGAGATATAATTGACACATGTTCACCACTGAGTGATTCTTACATTATAACTTGGTGTTGCCTTGAATTGCTCCTTTGTGTGCAGACATAATTTAGGAAAAAAATAGTACATATATTTCTCCAGCTTATGTATATTTGTTTTGCTCATGTTACAATTTCAGACAGACTTACTAGGAGTTTCTGCATATTGGTAAGTCTTAAGTGGCAGATTCAGCCAAAGATTCCAGTGAGATGAGCCTTAATGTCATAATGGACCTTGCAGTAATCCTTGAACGCCCTTTATCTCACTGAGTTTTGATGGTGTAGTGCAAGGTTGTAGAGCATCTTTCCTATGACTGTGATGCTTATTGCAGAAGTCAAATATACCCAAATATAGGTACATGTTCATTCTCAACTCCTGGGGGTTTTTCTATTTCTGAGGGGTTTGCTCCTCAAGCTTCATTTAAGATGCAAAATTATGTTCCAAACTAGCATTCTTCAAAAATAATGCTGTACTCTTCAGCAAACAAACTGCAATAGCATGTGTTGTTCAAGTTGCAATAGAACAGGGATGTACAGCTCTGGGGAGTCTGCTTGGGTACCCTCAGGAGCTGTGTGAACTGCTAAAAATGCCTTGTGGCCACACTTTTGACCACACTTGTCCTAGAACACAGCATTTCCTTTGGACTGAAATAAAAATAAAATTTGCCATTATCCTAGTGAGATGCATTTTACAGACATGGATTTTCAAAATACTTTGTTTTTCCTTTCTGCAGGGAATCACATTGAACAACTTCAGTCAACCTATGTTAGTTCTCATCAATTCCAGAAAATGTCTAAGGACTTTCAGGCCTGGCTGGACAAACAGAAGGAAGAACAGAATCAATCTCATCCTATCTCTGCCAGGCTAGAGTCTCTGCGGTCATCAATTGACGATCAGAAAGAATTTAAGGCAAGGTTGTCTGACCAGATTGATTCTTATGAGAAAATAATTGCTGAAGGAGAAAGTCTGCTCCAGAAAACTCAAGGATTAGAGAAGGCAGAACTGCAGTCCCAGCTGAACCTGCTTAAAGGTAACTGGGAAGAAATGAACAAGCAAGTTAAAGAAAGACAAGATAAGTTAAATGATTGTTTGGAAAAAGCCCTCAAATACAAAGAGCACGTGGAGTACTTGCAACCTTGGATAGCAAAGTGTGAGAGCAACCTGTCTGAAATCAAGATGGGGATAGATTCTGTGGAGCTAGAGAATTGCATCACTCAGGTGAAGACTTGGCAGAAAGACTTGGATAAACACCAGGGGGTGGTGGAGCTCTTACGTAATGCAGCAGAGACTTTCCTCAGTGCTTGTGAGACAGATAAAGATGCTGTTGAAGAGGAGAAGACACTACTGGTTCAGAAAATGAATATGGTCACAGAACAATTACAGATGAAAAGAGATGAGTTGGAAAAGATGTCTCAGAGACTAAAAGAGTTTCAAGAGTCATCCAAGGAAGTTAAAGAGCACCTGAAGAATGCCAGAGAGCAGCTGGAAATCCATGAGTCTCTGAAACCCCAGACTTACAGCAACAAACACTTGACGATCATGCAGACTCAGCAGAAAGCACTCCAGATCATAAAGAATCAAGTAGATCTGACAAAAAAGCTTGCCCAAGAAATTGTGGTGGACACTGTGGATTCATCGGGTGTCTCTGACCTCTTGTTACAAGCAGAAGCATTAGAAGAGGAACATAGCAACATCAGTGAGCAGGTTGAACAGAAATGTTCTTTCCTGGAGACTAAACTCCAAGGAATTGGCCATTTCCAAAATGCAATAAGGGAAATGTTTTCCCAGTTTGCAGAGTTTGATGATGAATTGGACAGTATGGCATCTGTGGGCAGGGATCTTGTCACATTGCAGTCACAGCAGAGAGATATCAAAGCTTTCCTGAAAAAACTGGAGGAACTCATTGCTGGTAATGAAAATGTAAACAAGATGTGTAAAGCAATGTTAGCAAGTGAAGCAGAAGCTTCTCCTGATCTCACAGGTATAAAAAGGGACTTGGAGGCTTTAAATAAGCAATGCAACAAGTTACTTGACAGAGCAAGAACAAGAGAAGAGCAAATTGAAGGGACTATTAACCGTATGGAAGAATTCTACAGCAAACTGCAAGGATTTTCCAAGCTCCTTGGAGAAGCTGAAGAACATGAGGAGTCCCAGAGTCCTGTTGGAATGGAAACAGAGACTATTAATCAACAGCTGAATTCATTTAAGGTACAAAGATTCTTTTTAAATTGCAGAATTAGAATTTTTAAGCAATTGTACTAGTAAACAGTTTTTGAATAGGTGAAATGAGAATTAAGAATGAGAAATGATGTGGAGCAGGAACTGCTCAAGATTTGAACTCAGAATAGAATGTTATTCTGTCCCATGTTGGAATACTCTGTTTTGACTTGTGAATCATACGCTTATGAGTCAGTTTCTTAAGAACTACATAGAAGTAATTTTGCATTTATCCCAACAGAGGGTGCTTTTTCTCTGCTGTAGGCTAAAGTTCTTACATTCTTCCTCCCAATACTTCCCCAGCTTGAGGTTTAAAGCCTGCTAAAGGCCCTTTTCGCACAGCATTTGCCATGCGAAAGAGCGCGTGGAGCATTGCACGATTGTGAGGAGCGGTCTGCACAACGCACTCACAATCGCGCAATGCTCCAGGGTAGGGCAGGTGCCACTCGCACACTTTTCCATTTTTGGCTTTCAGCCAAAAATAATGCGTGATCGTGCATTGCTCCAGGGCCCCACATGCATTTGCCGTGCGTGTGGAGCCTCCGGAGCCACGGTGGTTGCGCATCCTGCCCCAGTGCAGCCTGGGAAACTACCAGACTGCACTGCGGAAGGAAGAGGTGGGGCTCTCGCGCTGCCTGCTCAGGAGCAGGCGGCTTGTGCAGAGCTGAACTAGCAGGGACGCGAGAGCCTCTTGCTGGAGGCTGCTCGCACGATCCCCACACAGTAAGGTGAGGAAAGGGCCTAAGAGTCAAGATACTTGTTCATAAATTAGGCCATTCTCTTCAATTGAAAAAGAAAAAACCCCCTGAGAATCTTTAAAATGTATCTGCATTGCACTAATTAGTCTTTCAGTTTTAAACAGCTTAGCAAGTGATATCACATGGTCTTAATAGTTTGGGGGTCCTTGGAATTTGTAAATAGTTTGAGGGCTGCGAACTGAAATTATAAAAAGTGTTCTCACTTCAGTGGCATGCGGCAGTTCAGAAGCACAAAGCTTGTTTCTCTTTTGGAACAAGTTGTCAGAGAAGTTGTTTTAAACCGTTATATCTGGTATTTGGCTTTGGAGATCTTTTGCTTTCGGTTTTTTTTTTAATGGTGGCTTTTTCTCAGGTATGATTGTTGATATTAAAACTGGCTAAAGAAGAAGCCATGCCCAAATTCACCCAGTCATTGTTTCATCCAGGGAATGCAACAAAGGCCTTACTGAGCTGGATGTGGCCTGCAGACCTCATTTTGCCCACCCTTGATGTAGACTGTGGCTCTGGAGGTCCACCACACTGTTTAATTTACTTTTAAATAAGCTAGGGTTAATTAAGATACTTAAGATTTCTTTATTTTGATAATATTATTATTATTAAAGTGAGAAGGCTAAGGAGGCTCAGTGTTGTTGTAATAGAAGAGTTTCCCTGAACAGATTTCTGGAAGTGGGTTAGCACTAGAACACATTCAGTTGTGAAGTGCTGTCTTTTTACTTCTGTGCAAAACGCAGTCAGAATCTTTCTCTGAGAGTAAGGCAAAGCATAATGAACATCCTGCACCCCAGAAGCTCTGTAGAGGCATAGTGGAAGAAATAGGTCTTATTCTGAATAGTGGGTTAATATTACACAATTCCAAATAAAAGACAGTGGGGAGAAGAGCCGACTGGGTTGTACTTCAAGTGTTCTCTCTGACAGCTGGCACATGCAGATCCATCTATAGTCAATATTAATTTCATTTGTTTACTGAGGATTATGAAATACTAACTCTTCCCTTGACAGAGTGAAGGTGAGGTCAAGCAAAGTCTTGGGTGAAAGCCAAGAAGACTGAGATAAGCATTAATTCTTGGAGGTTGTCCAGGAATCACAACCTGCAATCATGCCAAGGATTAGGTGCTGAGGAGGGTATATCCAAGCTAGGTTTCTAGGATCAGGAAAAGTACTAATCAGTAAGACAAGGCAAAGGCAGTAGGCCAGGAGTTGTGCAATTGTTCTATCAAAGCATAGTTCTGTTTTTTGTCTTTTCACCCAGGCTGACATCCAAGAAAGTTGTCTAGCAGATTTATTTTAGTCTCCAGTAAGACCAGAATTCCCCAGTGACTGAAGGGAAAAGAAATTACTCAGTGCTGGACTCTGGGGTTTAAACTTTTGTTCCATAATGTCTTGCTAGGAAAATAGAAATACCTTTGCAAAGTCCTGTAGGCCAGAACTTTCCTTTAGGTTGTATGGGAGAGAAACATGCTACACTAGTTTCTCTTGGTCTGCTGTTGTAATTCATGCCTTATTGAAAATCAGAGTAGACTGCCCTATTGTGTCCATCATGTGTCTACCCTTGGAAAGCATCTGGGAAACAATCAGTTGGTCCAGAGTGATGCTACTTCATTGTTATCAGGAATAAGGTAAACGGAGCGTATGATTCCAATATTGTTTTTTCCTGCATTGGCTGCTTAGTCATTTCTGGGCTCCATTGAAAGTGTTGGTTCTTACCTATAAAGTTCTAAATGACTAATTACAATGGTACTTAAATGACTGCCTACCTTCTCCCATATATTTTGCTCCTCTACTTCCTAGTCACTAACATACTTTTTGCTGCACACCCCCCTGCCCCAATGACACATGGGGTGAGTGCTCATGCAAAGTGAGGCATTTTTCAAACATGCAAATGCTTTGGGATCCCCATGTAGGAAACCTTGTTTAGCTCCATCACTGTATGTGTTTTCCCAGGTCATAGGAATTTGGCTGTCCTAAAAAGATTTTTTGGAGAGGCTGAAGGCTGTTTGAAATCATTCTGCTATAGAGATCAGAGTGATGACTAACCTGCTGATGATGATTTTGCATTCTTCACTGCTTATGTTGACTGTCAGTTGTGTTGTATTTTTCATTGTTAATCACTTTGGCCTTCAGTGTTGGTGGAAACTAAAAACACAAAATACAGTAGTCAAAACTGAATAAGCTTTTCAAAAAACACAAATAACTTTAATCAAGCTTAATATTGATTGCCTCTGACTCTTTACTGGTGCCTACAGTGATTCTTTTTATTTTGCAACAGTGTGGATAGAGGGATACTTAAAGGAAAAGACAAGGGGTCACAGGGTTGCATCTCCTTCTCTTTCTCAATCACTTAAGGTGTTTGTTCTTGCACTGTGCACTAGAACATACCACTGAATTGCAAGGGGTGCTGATGCGTCTTGGAAAATGAAGGTACCATGTTGGATGCATGCACCTTTAAAGTTGTCAGATGAGTGAGGTCTTATGCCTCATTTGTCCCTGTTCTTTCTGCTAATATATGGGCAATGGCCTCATTTACAGAGTAAGAATTACTGGGATTTCCTGTTGCATCCCACCCTGTAGCTGACTGTTGTGATAGGATCTCAGAAGCCTTTTGGTTTCCTCAGAAGGCATGGTCCCATTCCTCCGGTCTGGCTATTGGGGAGAAAAAGGATAGGATGCTAGGAAGCAACGTTACAACTACACATTCGAAGAGTACCCAAACACACCCAGATACCCAGAATGCAAACACTTTTCAGTCAGTCCCTGAACAAATGTTTCACAAAATCTTGTTTATGGGATACTAAGATTTTTCTGTATACTTGATTCTGTATGTTATAAAGGTACCCCCCTTTTTTTCTGTTAAAATTGCTCAGCAACCTCGTTGTTCTCATCTCAGGCATCGTAGTGAAGCATACATTCACATCCTGCAACCCTGCATTTTGGCAGCAGTTAACAGAGACCCATGAACCTCTGTTGTTGGACTGCAAAGATTAGCCTAGTTCTTTGCTTGTAGCATCTGACTCAGGTTATGTGAGGGCAACTTAACTGGATTTAAAAATACACTTCTGAAGATCCTTTTGGATGACCTCTCCAGTTCTGAATATATACAAGCCCCATCTTTTGCAAGAATAATGAGGGAATAAAGAGCTGATGTTCATTTTTCTAAAGGTCTGATGCAAAATGCATTATAGATTCTTCCTGCATTAATTGCCTTTTGAAACGATAATATGAGTTTATTCCAAATAATATGTTATTCAAAAGTCAAAGTTGCCATCTTCAGCAGAAATAGTAACTTCATACTCCTTGGAAGAAGCTGAAGATACAAAATGGGAAAAGTAATGGCTGAAATCATTAATGAATTGGATGTGTGACTGGTGAAATTGTTAGAACCAGTCATCAGGAACAGTGCTCTCCAGGCATATCTTTTAAAATGGCTGTTGTTGTTGTTGTCATCATCATTGTGTGCCTTCAAGTCATTTCCAGTTTATGGTGACCTTAAGGTGACCCTATCATGGGCTTTTCTGGGACTGAGAGTGTGTGATGTGTCCAAGGTCACCCACTGGGTTTCCATGGCCAAGCAGGGAATCAGACTCTATCTCCAGGGTATGAGTCCGATGCTTGAAGCACTGCACCATGCTGGCTCTCATTTTAAAATTTGATACAGTCAATTCCCTATTTAGGATTATAACTCAGAGATGGCTGAGAAAAAGATGTCCTAGTAGTTCTAAGATGTTATCTTTTGGTGGTGTCTTTTCAGGGGGAAAAGAATATTCTTTAAAGAAAACCTGGAGGACAGATCTTCCACTGTTTCCAGTCAAAGCTCTGTTTTCAGTTGCTTACAGTAGCTGGCATATTGTCTTTCATGGTGTTCATCTTTCATTCACTTCTAGCGTAGATCTTTGTGCTCTAGAGAAAGTACCCTTTGAATGCATGGATAAAAGGAAAATTTAACTTGCACCGTGTCTATTTCCATACAAAGAACCAAACAGTCAAGATGGTCCTTTAAAAACAAAACCATCAGCTGGTTTATCTTTTGTCTGAATGTTTTAATAAGCTACTTTAATCTTGATGATCGGGAAGGAAGCAAGATTTAGTCATTGCTGTGCAGTTACACTCCTTGAAATGTTTGCAAAATATTTCAGGAATAATCCTGTGACACTTTTTTTTTTAATCAAAGCACATAGAATTGATGTCAGTTTTTATCATTTAATGGCTCATTGAGTCCTCCTTTCCCCCAACCATTACTAATGTGGCTGCTTTAAAGGGTCATTTCAGTACTATTGCTAGTGTTCAAATATGTGTCAAGGGACCGTTTCTAATTGCTTCTCTTAGGAGATCGGGGCCTGGATGAATATTTTGGTTGATGAGCTTGAACTAATATTTAAATTGGTTTAGGTGGGTTGCGTACATGGTGGCTTCGTACCTTGTTGATTGAATCAAAATGTTAACTCTTCCCTGCAGCATGTGTTTTTGTCCGCATGCTACTGTGAAATGGAACTTGTTTGTATGGCTCTGTCAGCTTTAGTATCGTTATCTGTATTAGACCTTCAATACATAAAACCAATCACATCAAAAATTCATTGTTACTTTTTCTGTTGTGGGCATGGCTGTGCGGAGCTGTTTTCTTGTAAACGTTTTCTTTGTCCAGAGATCTGATGCCCCCATGGAAATCTTGTACGTTCAGGCTCTTCCACTTACTTAAAAAAAAAAAGCCTAGCTTCCTTGGGAAAGAATGGAGTGTGTGCAACAGACCTGTGGTCAACTGACCATGAATGCATTCCAAACTGGGAGTGACAGGACTCTTTCATGAGAGATGCTTAAGGTTCCATGGTGATCCACTGGTGGCCCATTTCTCTATTTGAAATAGAGCACAAATTCCCTTTGTCCAATCATTATCATCATCATCATCATTTTCATCTCCTTCATGCTATAGCAGGGTAAATTATACAGACATTTGATCCAAGTCTCTGAAGCATGATGTTTGGAAAAGTTGCCTTTGGGACTGCTGCTCCCAGAATCCCTATCCAACATGTTACTTTTCCATGTTATGCTCTTGAGCTCTCTATTATCAAACATTGACTGGCATCCAGTTAGTAACATGCACACACATAAGTTATGCTATGCGTCCAGGGCAAATTATTTACTGTAGTGCAAAAGATGTCTTCTGCTGACAACAGTAGAAGTTAAGTTGCACATTTCAGCAGCATTGCTCATTGCAGTTGCACTCCGCAGCTGCTCCTTGCAACTATTCATTGTGTTTGTGGATTGCACAACAGCACTAGTCATTGAGATGTGCTGTACTGTGTCGCTTTTCTACCTGGGAATTGGGAAATGCTGCTGTAGCATATGTCTGATGACAGTATTTATGCTACACAGAGAAGATGTTGGATTGCAGGCACTAACTGCTCTTTTGGACATTAGGAATGCTCTGCATGTGGACTGTGGATATTCTGATGGGACACTCTTCTAGAAGTGAATGGTCAAATGTCATGTGTGCATCTGAATCATTGGACTTATTTGATGACTCCTCTGTTTAGAATTGAGAGGTCCCTTAACAATGTGCCAGACTGATGCCCTTGCTTTAAAAAAAGTAGATGGAAAGGGATATTTTGTATTATTTGGACAGCAATTGCTGTTGGTATCTTTAATTTCTGATATTAATCTCTTCAATATTTTATTTCTCGTGTTTAGACTTTTAACTCTAACAAGTAATATTTGTTTTCTTTTTTTCAAAAGTTGCAGGTCTTGTTTACATAGCATTGAACTATGTGTCATCTGAGGATCAGAAAGTGACAATAGGTGCTTAGTATGTCAAGCAAAGCCATTTCCATTGCTGTAAACTGAGTTGTAATAAACAGGTTCAGTAGCCTTTCATTAAAAACCTAAAGCTCCAGCTACAGAATGTTCATGATGGTTTGCAAATCTCAAATTAGGGATGTGTTCCTATACATATTTTTACTTGTAAGTTCCACTGAACTCAATAGCACTTGCATTTGACTGACTTTAGGCTTTTAATTTATTTTGATTTATGAAAATGATGAAGAAGAATATCTGTTTAGTTGTCTCTTTGCTATGAAACTTGATGATTTCTAATGCCACATTCCCTTATTAGAAATCTTAAAATTCAACTTGGAAGAGATTTAGATTTCTCTTTATTCGAGCACTTGCAATACTGGACTTTCTCTAACAAAGCCAAATAATGTGACTCCTCTGTGTTTCAGAAAGAGTGCTGGCCCAACATGCAGGGTGTCAGGTTTCCTAGTTAAGCAACGTGTGGTGAATTTTTGACATTTTGAACTAATTAGCACAGTTTTCTATTAAGTTCCTAAGCCATTACCAACCTACCCACCCACCCTTTTTCCTCCAGAGCTGTAGAGCATGGTGTGATGGGCAGGGTGTGGACAGGAACTTGCTCCTTTGTGTACTTCCCTCCCCCAAAAGGCTCAGCCTTGTTCAGAGACAAGACAAACAGCAAAAGTGAAAGGTGGCTAAGTTAAGTCCTGGGCAGCTTGCACGGAGGTCGCAGGAAGCATAAGGGGGACGAGCTAAGAGGTCAGGCACCTACTAATGCTCGGTTAGAATAATACTCAGGGAACGAATAGGCTAGGAGCAGATGTTGCCTAAAGAACAGAAAGGGCGTTTCTTTTAAGCTCGCCATTGGGAGGATGCCTGTCAGACTGTAAGAAACCAGGGAGAGCTGGAAAGCTTATCAGCTGCGCTGGGCACTTCATGGAAGCGTTGATTGTGGGAAGCTCCTTTTATGCCTCCTGTGCTTCAGCTGGGCTTCAGAATGAAGATAAAAACAGTGACTGCACTCTTTTGGAGACTGTTGATGCCAAAGTCCAGCTGAATTTAAACAGAATGTAAATCTGTTGTGCCTTTGTGAAGGAGCGGAGGAAGAAATGCAGTAAGCGTTTCCTGCAGTGCAGCTGCCTTCAACGGGAGAACAAGTTTCAAGGAAGATGTCCTGCAAGTGAATTGGGAAAAGTTTTTTCTCTGATAATTGTGTGTTTCTTTTTTAAAAAGAGCTTTTATATTCCATTGATTTGGCTAGTCCAAAGACTGTTGTCTTCCCTATGGAAGTTCTGGACGCTTCCGAGAGAAGCTTTAAGAATACGATAAATAAACAGCCTTTTCAATTGAAATTATTTATAGCTACTGCCAAAAAAAGGAATAGCCTTTTTCTTTCTTCTTGTTACTGCTGCTGTTTTTTGGATATACCTGTATCTTAATTTTCCTTGGAGGCTTTCTCTGTGCCTTGGTCTTAACCATCAATGGCACTTCTGGCTTATTTTTCTTATTAACCTTCTGCAACATGGCTTATTTATAAAGGAGATGGAATTTTGCAAGCCATTTAAATGGATTACAGTTAATCTGTCACCTCCTGAAGATAATGTGCTGCCTGGTATAATGCTGATTCATTTTGAAGACTTAATCTGGAGATTTAAGGCATACATTTTGACCTGAAAAACAACATGGAATGCTGTGTGGGAAGTACTGAGTTATCTGAACCACTTATGGATTTTGTTTGGATTTTCTTGCTGGGATCTGTTCATTCTGGGGAGGAGTGTGTGTGTGTGTGTGTGTGTGCGCGCGCACGCGCGCACATGTATTGAGCTATAGTCTGTAGTGTGCAAAGATTTTTTTGTTCTTCCCTGCTTCTTTTGCTTAAGCTCAAGCACTTTATATTTTAGGAGGAAAGTCTTTAAATCACAACCAGGTAAACTTACACTTTTCCTTTACATAGATGCACTGACTATTACCTTAATCACCTCATAAATTATGTCTTGTATTTAGTATGCATGCCTCTTTCTGGTAAGGGCAAATTTACTATAGTTTTTAAAAGTAGTCTCCTGATAGCTTTTACTCTGTGTGTGTTGCACATCTCCAGTGTGAAAATAATGCTAGGTCTATAAATATCACAGAAATGGGGAAGCCACTGAGCAGGCCAGACTGTTTACGTCAGAATCCTCCTTGTGTGGGAAAAGGTGATGAAGAAGAAGAAGATATAAATATTGAGGATTGTTATGTTCCTCAGAGATCAATTTATGACACTGTTCGATTGAATGAACAAATTGATTCAGGTTCTAAAGGTAGTCTTTCCTCCAGGCATTTCTCAGATCGGACTTTGCCATACAGTCATAGAACACTGGATCTTAGTACATTGTGCTCCAATGGTGCCCTCTCTTCTTCTAGCGTGTTTGAACTCCGAGGACGGGAAGC
Source organism: Iguana delicatissima (assembly GCA_948472985.1). Classification (NCBI taxonomy): domain Eukaryota; kingdom Metazoa; phylum Chordata; class Lepidosauria; order Squamata; family Iguanidae; genus Iguana; species Iguana delicatissima. Next base: position 11,223 of record CAOKZL010001886.1, read on the forward strand.
TAATAAGCTAGATGAAAAAATGATCTTTGATGCCCTTAAGCTGAACAGTGACATAATTCGAACAGCTGGCTTGCCCAAAGCAAAGTATCACACAGAAAAGAAAGAACATAGGAGATCCTGGAGAATGCTTGTCCCACCAAATTTTGCAGACTATGCAAATAAAAGTGAATCTTCAGCTGACGGAACTATTGATATGTCAGGCTTTTCAGCAACAGTCCCAGGTATATATGGGACAAATTCTTTAACTTCAGAAGAAGACGACTCTGGTCTATGCAGTCCTCCCACAGAAAAAGAAGAAAAAGAAGATATGCCAACAGCAGAACAAAGTTGGATTAGGAGCACATCTTCTGTAGAAGATGTTAGATTGTTAGGTAAATTTGGAGCATTTTCTCCTACTGTTTCTAGTGGTGAACAGCAAATATCGTTGCTTACCTCCAGAAGTGCCCCTGTCAATGGACACTACCAAAGGAAATTACAAAATGTTTCACAGACAGAACTAACAGAACAAGAGTCTCTCTGGAACTTTGAAGGTAACCTGGAGAGAAATGATCAACATTGCAGTCCACTGAAATCTTTGAAGGGGAAACTCTTAGCCCATGAAGAATGGCTCCAGGACAGTGAGAGAGAACATGATTTCACTTTAGAGCAATTGGAAGTGCGGAACAGCTTTGAAGTTAATGAACCATTAGAAATTTATGACAGGATGATTGAAAAGCATTTGTTGGACATTTCACCTCAGGACACAGATAGTTACTATGAAGAAGCAGCTTTATTTACTGGTGATAAGGAGTTGGCCACATACGCAGTTGTGCGTGAGGCTGAGGAAGATAATATGATCCATACAGATTCAAGAGAAATAGAATTATCTAGTCAGGCTTTGATCCCATGTTATCAAAAAGCAAATCCAGATGGTTCTGTAATCAATTTCTGGACTACCGGCATGCAGCTAGAACAAAGCTTGGATACAGTTTGCAATGGAATGTTGTCTAATAAGGTAATTCAAGGAATAAATGTGTTTGATTTTTTTAAAATGTTGATTTGTATGTGTTTAGGTTTTTCTTCAGCTATTCCACCATGGATGCATATATTTATGTTTCTTTTACTCTGTCCAAAGAGGTCGCTATGATTATTTTCGCAATCTATTATTAAAAGGCAGAAATTGGTGAGATGGTCACTTTAGTAAATTGATTAAGGGCAGTTTATGACAGGGTTGATTAGTTCCAGCTGTTTAGTGCATGGCTATTTATTGTCCAGATGGTGCCTGTTACTCTTCATTTATAATGCTTCCACCCTGCCTGATGTTCAGTATTGCCCCCATTTATCCACTCCATCACTCATGCTTCAAGCAGTCAGTGCCATTCAAGGGCAGGCAGGCTTAACTTGTGAAGCTTTGACAGGACTTACACTGGAAACCTTGCATTTTTTTTCTTTAACGACTAGGTCCCATTTGACTCAGTAGGACTTACTTCTGAGTATAGGACAGAAGGGGTTTCACTCTTAACTCATAAAAGATATAACTAGTAATGCTCAGATTGTTGTGGTTTTCAAAAGTGCACAGATTAAAGGCTTGTTGCATATGTTGAAATGATTTCCTTGAATCTTCATGCCAGAAGGTAGTTCTGAAATTGTAGATTTTACAAGATATGTCATAATGTTTGCTGAGCAGTGACTAAGTAAGGAAATAAGAGTAAAGCTTTGTAATAAGCAAGGCGTGCTTGCTTGAAGTCTGTAATTTTTTTTCCTTTGGTCAGTTTCTTTGGTCTGGTTGCAACTTATGTTATTTGTGGGTTTGTTGCTAAGCTGTTCTGGTAAACTCTAACCTTGGTGTCTTTTTTTTTCATGCATAGATGTGTTTCTAAAAACAGATCTGGGGAGAACCCTTTAGAGCCAAAAGGTCTGAAAATCAGAGAGGGTTGGATCCTAAGAACTGTGTGGTAATTCCATGGGTCCAAAGATAAAAAGAGATGGGTGGGAGAGAGACTAGTCTTTTCATACAGCAATCTCCCACTTGACTTAAACTAAAGACAGTGTCAAAAGGGGTTGTCATAGGGGGATTAAGGAAAGTAAGGGCCTTTCTGCATTACACTGATATAGTGCTATTATTCCACTTTCAACATCCCATGGAATCCTGGGATTTGCAGTTTAGGGAGGGACATTTAGAATTCTCAGCCAGAGAGCTCTTTGGCCTCAGTAAACTACAAACCACAGAATTCCACAGGATGTTGAAAGTGGAATAATAGCATGATAACAGTGTAGTGCAGAAAGGCTCTAAGTCTCTACCAGTCAGAAATCAGGACAGCCACTGAGCTAGCACTTGGAATTGCCAAAAGCAACTTTTTGATTCCTAGCATTTGTTAGCAGTTGTTCATTTATTCAGTGTAAAGACAGGTTTCCATGTTATATTTTGTTTTGTTAAAAAATATAAGAGCCTGCTGTTTACTGTATTTAAGTACTGTATTCCCCCAACTCTGCTTTACAGAATGTTAAATGTGCTTCTCCATAATGATTATGTTCACTGAAAGTTCTGAGGACTCTCATTCTTTTTCCATGGTGATCTGCAAAATGAAAGAGCTGTGGGGTACATCAAAAATGTAGAGAAGAACAGTTCTGTCAGTTTTGGTTTTTCCCAGGCCATTTCCACACTACACTGCTATAGTGCTATTATTCCTCTTTCAACATCCTATGGAATCCTGGGGTTTGCAGTTTAGGGAGGGGCATTTAGAATTCTCAACCAGAGAGCTCTTTGGCCTCAGTAAACTACAAACCCCAGGATTCCATGGATGTTGAAAGTGGGATGATAGCACTATAATAGTGTAGGGCAGTAATGGGCCCAATTTTCCATTTTTCTTATCCAGTTCATCCTTATATTTGGTTTGTCCCAAACCTTGAGATCTCTTTCTAGGTTCACATGAAAATAGGTATGGATGTTTGTGAACATTTCTCCTCTTAAATTCATTTAATAGTAGTAGTAGTAGTAGTAGTAATAATAATAATAAGTATTTATTTGTTACCTGCCTCTCCTCAAAGTTTGATAATTTTGGACACGAAATGCCTATGATATACATTCTTACAATCAGTTTTTGTGATACAGTGCATTTTGTCTTATTTTCACTAATACACACATTTCACATGCACTTTCCTATAATATACAAGTTCTGTGCATGTTTTAACTGAAGAAATCTATCTGAAAGTTAGGAGACATGCAAATTTCAAAAAATAACTGAATTTTTGTCTTGATTTTAAAAGTAAAGATTTCATACATTCACATTAAAATGCAAACTTTGTATATTTCCCTTCTGCCCCTAAGAAGCTCCAAATGTGGGTGACTTGTCTAACATTGATGATACCTCTGCAAATCCCCTTTCTCCCAAAATATGATTCAAGGGCTCGACTGGTGATAAAACTTCGCAAAAGCTATCTGATATATCATTGTGCTTTCTGCAGGAGTATAGGCCTCTATTTTGAGGTAAATATATTATGAGACACATGTCATGACATGAATTATGATTTTTAGCTGTAAGAAGGTCCTATGTTTAGTCTTTTCTAATGAGTAATTAGAAATACAAACATTCTGTTTTCCAACTGATTTGGAGTCGTTAACCATTTTAGTAAACAATTCAATTTGGAGAAGTATGTAGTTTATAATCAAAGCACGTATGTATTCCAAATTCTCACAGTTGATGTTTTCAACTATCTGAGTATCTGTTCCTTTTTTTTTTTTTCTTCCTTCTGGTGACTGTAAGATACTTGCAGTATTTGAAGCCCTCATTTATGTTTAATGAATAGATATCAGGCTCCAAGGTTGACTCAGCCTTCCATCCTTTCGCAGGTCGGTAAAATGAGTACCCAGCTTGTTGGGGGCAATTAGCTAAAATACTTTGTAAACCGCTTAGATAACACTTAGTTGATAGGTGGTATAGAAATAAATGCTATTGCTATTGCTATATAAACACTGCTATCTGATGAAATGACTTAAACATATCTATCAGACTCTACCAGTAACCAGCATGTCCCTGAGTGTGTTTGTGCCTGTTTTCTGCTTCTTTGATAGTGTGAAAGTAGTTTGGCCATTTTGGTACTATCAGGCATAAATGGGCTGAGCTGTGTATAACCAGGCTTATCCCCCTACAGACACATTAACAGTCTTGAGGTTAGGAGTGTAAAGACTTCAGCTGACAACTAAAAAAACCATACTGAACCATACTGTTAATAGTGTAGTACTATAATTTTATAGCTCAGGATTACAGTGTAGTTTCTTGACAATGTATTACCCACCATGAAGAGATTACTACCAGAAGAAGGGGAAATAGCTAAGTAGCTGTTAGAAAGGTGAGAAGTTTTAGGTTCAAAAGTTACATGTTTTCTCATAACATCACTCTTCTTTGATGACTGCAGAATATGATCCGTTGCTTCCCTTGCATATCCTCAGATGAACTTCATTTAAGTTGGTGGGTTGAGCTGGCCTAAATTTATAGGTCTGTTATGATGAAGGTCTGAAGCATTTTTGGATCCGATGCCAGGGAGGACCATCAGGGAAATATAGTCACATTTTCTTTTGTCAGTCTCATCTGTAATAATAATATAACAATTAGTAGCATGATCATAGAAGCATTATGATGCTCAGAGCTTTAAAAAGTCAGAAACTTAGAAAGTTACTTTAAAAAGAAATTAATTGAAGTGCCAAGTTCCAAAGAGATTATAGTTAATGCCTGCAGTGTTGAAAAGGTAGCTCTTCACTTGTCTTGTTTCTCACAGTAAACTAAAATAGTGTGTGGGGGGTGTTACTTAAAAAACAAACAACCAAACAAAAACCAAGCACACACTTGAATGCTACCCGTTGCTGGCCTGTAGCCTAAAACTCCGTCTCTTCTTGTCCATCTCATCTTTGCCTCAACACCTGCAAGACAGCGCAGGACAGCAGTACAAGCAACAGTGCAAGCAAGCATTCAGTCTGTGTGTCGTTTCTCCTCTATGATTTAGTGAGGTTGTACCCTGTAACTGTCAAAGCAACTGAAAAGTTACTGTTATACCAGAGTAGAAGTTACACTTCATTCAGTTACAATTGTCATTGAGGAATATCTTTGTAATTGGAAAAAGCAATTTGTTATCAGAAACCTGTTATTCATAATTAGTAGTAATTAGTGGTTTCAAGGTCTTAGGCAGTAGCACCTCCTTAGTTGTGGTACCACTTTATCCCCTTGTGCCATTACTGAGACCATAGCACAGAGCCACTGCTGCTCTTGCTCTTGGAGCATCTGTGCCCCGGTAGCCCCCAAGCCATTGAATCTCCACTCTGCAGCTATAATTAGGGAAGGTCCCTTCTGGCCTGAAGGCCCAGCATCCCATTCATTACTTGTCTTACAGGACTGACAGAAACCAACACCAGCTGTTCCAGGTAGAATGGAGACTTACTGGGCTGTGTTTAAATTGCAAGTGTGTAAGTCACTATTTGTACCTCTGAAGCTAATGTGCAGACCAGAAGACCGATCTGTTATTTTTCCTTTCCCAGCTTTAAATCTTTTCCTGGTCTGTCTGTTGTAATACTTCCTGAACATCTGTTGACAGGAATAGGCCCTGATGTCTATGTGCAAGAATAGTTCTGCACAGCTAGTTAACCTCAAAAAAGATAGTTTTTAAGACAGGCTTCTAGGTGTTGTTCCTATGCTGCATTCCTATGCTGGCTGGGGCTTGCAGTCCAACATATCTGGAGGACTACTTGATTCCCACCCTTGTTGGAAAACATTTCTCCATCTGAAGATGAGTTCTTTTCTCCATGGGTAATCCTCTTCAACTGGGCATTTGTGCCCACAAAGTACACTTTTCCCTTTAAATTCAGTATTTGAATGTGTGTATTAGGAGGGTAGCTTATGTTTGTCTTTCCATTTTAAATACAGGTTTTGTTACAGTTTTTGTAATAGCGGTGTGTCAGTTCTCAAGCTTACTGTGTATGTAATTTACCTTAAGCTTTTTTTTCCCGTTTTCATCGTTAAGAACAATTTTACATGCGTACTGTGTAGCTAAATGCTGCCTTTCAACACTGTGCTCAGTGCAAGCAGTATTCTTTTACTACTGATCTCTGGTCTAGACATTGTTATGCTCAGGGTGTTCCGGACTTACTAGACCAGATGTGTCCTTGCTTTTTCTTTCTACAGGTATTTGAGAAAGAAGAAATTGAACCATTGCAGGTGAAGCAACAGGAGGTAAATTGGCTGGGCCAAGGCCTTATTCAGAGTGCTGCTAAAAACACTAGTACTGAAAACCTTGATCGTGATCTTGAGGATGTTAACACAAGATGGAAAACTCTCAACAAAAAGGTAGCTTAGTTGTATTTTCACTGTTCTTAATTCATTGCTTTTGTTTTCCTGTTATTTCTGTTCTAGACAGAAAGCTACTGTTAAGTACTTTTTAAATAGATTTCTGCAGTTAGGATAACAAAAGAATGTTGTCTCCTCAGTCCAGACCCCTGCATCTACTCCAGTGCTTTTGTAGAGTTCCTGCAGAAGTGGTTTACCTTTTGCCAAGTATTGTTTTAATATGGTGTTAGAAAATAACTACAAAGAACAAAAATCCAACAGAAAATAACAGTTGCCTTATTGATATTGCTAACTAACAATCAGATACAACTTTCCATAGCATAATAATGGGAGACAATTGAGTGAACATTTTACCTGCCTACTAGATAAAGATACATGTGTGAAAGGAATAACCCTAAGACTATCTGTGTCTTCCTCAAAACAGCTCTCTTACTCCTTGAGGCGTACCATATATACCAATATCAACAAAGAGTTGCAAAAATGATAAGCTGTTAGGCTTAAACTGTTGTCTTAAACCAGGGTTGGACAATTGCCAGGAATTAGGGGACTACATTAATGGGAGCCCCTCAAGAATGTGGAACTAATTTGACCCCCCCCCCCAAAAAAGGAAGCCATTCTGGGGCCAGATGCAGCTGACAGCTTTATTTTTCCCACATCTGTCTTTAACCATCTTATTTTCCTGAACATATGCTTGAAGATACTGTGTTAAATATTGTATTTGTATTGTATGAAGAGGATATTACTTACAGTGAATGTCTTTGTATTTTTCCCCCAGGTTGCTCAAAGAGCAGCTCAGTTACAAGAAGCCCTATTGCATTGTGGAAGGTTTCAAGATGCAGTTGAATCTATACTTAGCTGGCTCATTGATACAGAAGACCTCGTAGCTAATCAGAAGCCTCCATCTGCTGAGTTTAAGGTTGTGAAAGCCCAAATACAGGAGCAAAAAGTGAGTGGAAGTTATCAAATATACTTTCTCTGACACTCTTCAGTGGGGTGTATGGATATCAATTTAATAGTGTGAAAAAAGTGCAAGAGCCTCTGAAAGAACTACCTCCCCTCCCCCTACTCCATTGTATTTTGCCACCTTGCCCACGTTCTCATGATGGAATAAAAGGGAGAAGGGATTTTCCTTTCTCCAGTCTTGTCACTGAGACCACTGTCCTGCAGTTCACCAATCAAACAAATAATGGGAAGAAGAGAGGAAGCTTTTTGAGATGGGAGGAATGGAATTTATGGGAGAGTGGGAGGGCAGGCAGTTGAGACAAGGCAAACTTTTTCCAAGCTCATTGAGGAATATGGTCCAGGGATTTGCCCATCCTTTTTCGCTAAGGCCATACAGCAGATTTGGACAAACTTCAAATAACAAAGTGAATTGGGTAGATTTTGCATCAACCAACAGATCAGATAGAATGGGCTCAATTTGATTCTGAAATGAAATGGAATTTGAAAAGCATCAGATGTATCCAGAGATACAGACATTAAAAAGAAGCAAGAAAAAGATGGTGCGTCATCCTTATGACCATACATGGAAAATGCAAAGGTGGCATAATGCAGAGGGGGAGAAGAGCTGGGTTTTGCTCGTTGACAACCTTATCATGCATTCTGGGGCAAGAATCTCACCAGCACTCTCCAGTCATCTTGTTGTGGGGGGCAAAATATAAGGTAATTGAAGTCATATACTTGGTAGTCTCCTCCAATGTCTCCTTCTTCATTAAAAGTCTCTGTGTGTTTTGGGTAGCACAAGCTCCCTCATCGCAATTGCACCACTAGTTGTTTTACTAAAGTCTTAGACAGAAGATAGGCAGTCTCTACCGAAAAAGTAGAGCTTTGTCTAAGACCACTTTGAAGAGAGTGGATCCCAGGGTTGCTAGCTCCCTTCATGGCTAACAACAACTGTGCCATTCTACACCATGGTGTCTTGCTCAAGGTACAAGGGTAAATGTCACATTATCCATGTGGCAAGGGCAAGAGCCAAAGGACAGGAACAAGAGGTGGCAAAAGCAGCAGCAGCTCCCAGTCTCTTCTTTCCACCAACCTCCGTAGGCAGGCAACTCTGGAAAAGATAGAGTGGAGGGAATATGGGCCATGGAGAGAAATTTTCAATGCAAGCTGGATCGCCAAATGCCTGAAGGGGAGCAGGGAGATTTGTCAGAGGTAACTCACCAGCTGGACTGTTGATAAAGCATCCTGTCATTCTCTGCAATATTTCTTTAAGCTGCATCATGGAATGACATCAGTTGGGCATCTGGTAGAATAAAGCGAAAGTGTCCTTTGTCAATTAAACTGTCATTTAATTATCATTATGTTATTTAAATTTAACACACTTAGTTGACTAATGCTTTAGGGGGGTCAATGCAAGCATAAAAGCAACATGAATCATCAAGTATGAACATCTAATAATGTTTTAGAATGGGGGTGGGGTTGAAAAGCAGCAACTTTAACAAGTGCTTAGAACAAACCCTTCTGACAGTACCCATCTAAAACTTGGCTGGGTCAATTACCTCTTTAGAGTTTATCAAGTTGCAAAATTTTATATGAATGTGTTTAAAAGTTAAGAAAGGTTAAAACCATTTTTATTTCCTAACGCAAGTCAGTGAGGAAGGGAGTTCATGAATCTGCAAAATGGATGTGGGTGCTGAATTGGAACAGATTAGATCTGAATTGACCCAGATTGATTTGGGCAAAAAACTGAATTGGGGGTCAGTATCTTGCATTTAGGGATATCCATTTTTTGGGGGGAGGGGAGAAATAAAAAATGCACAGAGAGCCAGTGTGATGTAGTGATTTGAGTGCTGGACTATGAGGCTGGAGACCAGAATTCAAATCCCCACTTGGTGATGAAAACCCACCAAGTGACTTTGGGCAAGTCATACTCTCTCAGCCTCAAAGGAAGGGAAAGGCAAATCCCCACTGAACAAATCTTGCCAGCAAAACTCTGTGATAGATTCACTATAGGGTTGACATAAGTTGGAAGTGACTTGAAGATACACCACAACAGAAAAGATGCATATATTACTGCTTTTTTATTTGATACTTCCATATTCTGTCTTTCTTCCATCCTGTTCCTATGTAGTCTGCCATATTCTGTGCTTCCAGCAAGGCACAGAATGTACCCTCAGTTCATGCTGAGGAGATGGAATGTGAATTTGTTCATTGAGATGAAGGGAAGTTTCTTCTGATTGAAGGTGGAGAGTGTGTAAGGCGTTAGGTGTGTGACAGAGTTCTTGGGCCTCTAAACAATAGTCTTTGTTAGGCCAGTGTTCTATATGTGTCACAAAGGGGCAGAACCAGTAGACAGTAGGCTAGGTCTCTGTATCATTTATCTTTTGTTTATAATTGGGTGTCAATACAAAATGTGTTGTGAAGATCAAAGACAAGCTGATGCTTGAAAATGCAGCATGGAGATGGTGGAAAATCTAAATTTCACACTGGAGGTCTACCCCAATAGAGTTGAAATAAAAGTTGGTGTTCTGTCAGAGCTTCACCCCTCTGCCATGATTTTGACAGTATATTCCTTGTGCTTGTGTCTGTCATTCACTTTTGGGAGAGGTGAGCTTTTCTTATATTCTGTGTCTGCAGATGGGGATCAGTGAGGAATGAAATCTGTGCCTGCTTTCACCTCCCTCTTCTTGATCTCCTGCTGATTTTGGTCTTTGTAGGATTTTATAGAATTTATTTTGAAATATTGTACCTTCGTAGTATATTAGCAACTCATGGTATAGTCACTTAACAACATATATGACTCTTCCCTAAACAGATGGAGAGTTTAATGTTCCCTCTCCCTCTCATTTTCTTTTGAATTAGCAATAGTGAGTATGACACATAAAGCGGCAAGTAGATTGATAATCACTCTGTTCTTTAAAATAAAGATATGGGCAGGAAAAGAGCAGTTTATAGCATGTGCAATATCAGAGGAACAATCTAATCAAAGCAACAGAGGACAGAGGATTTGGATTAAACATTGAAGAGAACCCTTCTGAAAGAGATGTGGCATGATTCCTAGTAAATCAAATTCTCAGGCTGTCCAGACAAATGAGCAGCCAAAGATACAGCTGTGCATAATGAAGTCAGATTTCAGATTATCATGCGTATATAGCAAAAGTTATTTTGGGACACAATTGAGGGAAAGGTAAACATTCAGGATTTCCTGTCAAAACATTTGGGACTTAGGTGCGTAGTCATGTCCCGAACTGTGTTACCTGGTTTGTGTATGATAATAGCAATCATAATCAACTTAGGAATTACATCTTTGTCCAAAATTTCTGTAAAACAGCAACATATAAAGACAAGATTGTGCATGCCCATCTGGGCCACTTGAATCAGCTGCTAAATGCTAAGCCAACATTTATGTAAATCCTGTTACTTAAATGGGTCTCCTCCATTCATAGTTAACGATAGGATTTAGACCATGAACAGCATACTAGGTTGCTAGTAAGGTTAATGTGTAGTGTTTTATTGATCTTGTCTTCCCTTTATCCCCATCTTAATCAATTTGCGATCTATGTAATGCATAATTGTTGCATATGGAGTCCTATGATGGTATGGCAAATAAAGACTTTAAGGTCTATTCTGTGCTGGGCATTATGCACGATGTAAACCTTATGGAAAAGACATGTAGGGAAGGTAGGCAGGTGGGCAAGCAGATGTGATCTTGCTGGCTACCAGACCGTGTCTTTCCTGATTGCTTAATGTATGCTTAGCTCTAAAATCCTAGTCAGCAACTAATTTTACAAAAAAAAGGGGAAAGGGGGGGGAGAAGGTGCTTGTCTACTCCCTTCCTCCCAAAGTGGACTGTAGATCTTGTTGTCACAGCCTCTTTGTCTTTGTCCATGAAGTCCTCTTGCCTTTGGAGTAACAACTGAGCAGGGAAGGAAAGATAGTTTTTCTGCTGGCAGTTGGTTTTGGCTCGGGGGCCTCTCATTGCCAGTCTTACCATATGTTTTATTTGCTTGGAGCGGTTATTTCTGAAAGTGGCTTTTCTACGTTGCACATCTTGTATTTGATTAGGCAGGTCTACTGTATCATAATTAAATATGTTGTTTTTTGGTGTGGTGTGTATCATAATTAAATATGTTGTTTTTTGGTAGTCATGCCTCTCCTTGGGAGAGTGAATGCAAGTCTTTTAAAAGGGAGATGAAGTTCTGTGGTGAGTCACTCAGTGTCCCACTGCGAAATATTTCTGAAAGAGTGTCACACTTTATAGAAGGCTATTAATGGATGTAGTTTTGTAACCCACTCTGATCTCCCAGTGTACTGTGAAATAGAAAAATGAATAAAAATGTATGAAAGGGAACTGGTATGCTGTAGCTGATGCTGAGATTGGCTTAGTTCGCTACTACTAATAATGAATTGCTTACATATACAAACAATGACATTTATATTGTAATACAAATAAATCCAAGATTTCCTGCCATCTCTGAAAATTATTCCTTTAAACTGCCCCTTAAACCAGACCTTGAAGAATCTTCCTCTTGATATTTCTACAGCCTGGTAGCAAATAGTCATTTCCTGGCAATTTAATTTTGTGATTATTTTGTCTCCAGCTTCTCCAGAGATTACTGGATGACCGCAAACCCACTGTTGAACTGATTAAGCGTGAAGGGGAGAAAATTGCAGAGTCAGCAGAGCCTGCTGATAAAGAAAAGATCTTGAAACAGCTGAGCCTCCTGGATAGCAGATGGGATGCATTGCTCGATAAAGCAGAAAAGAGGTACTTGAAGTGTTTTCATTTATATAGAAGTATGGCATGGTGTACCCCACGATGCAGCATGGAAAACAGTGTAATTTTAAGCTATATAAATATTTTCATTTCATTGATTGTAAAATCAACATTCACATTTGAGGATGAATGAAACAATGGTTTGAATAGAGGTATATCACTATTAACAAAGCCTCTGACAAAGATCCTGCTTTTTCCAAAGTCTTTGTGTGCCTGCTCATCATCCTTTTCTTCCTGGTCCTCTGTCTAGCTGGAAGTTTTTTAATGGTATCTGCATTGAGAGGGTGATGAATGAGGGTTGAGCAAACAGACTTTCAGTGTCAGATTGCACAGTATGTCTTCAGTAATCACTGCATTAACGCTTAAGCGGACTAAGAATGAAATTCTGCCCTAGCCAATCCTACCATAGCCATGTGAGTCTATCTACAACAGGCATGGGCAAGAAGCATCTACCTCCAGAATCCCAGAGAGAGACATCTGAGAACACTAAAACCAGAAAGAAAAGGGGAGAGCAGCCTGTCTCTCCAGGTGTCCCTAACATGTTTTTTTATTCTGTTTTGGTTTTTTTTAAAAAAGAAGCATGGACGTGTATGTTTGGCCACTAATCAGAAATTTAAAAAACAAAGGCTGATGAAAGCAAAAGCCATCCCTCTTGCCTTTTTAGAAGAAATCTTCAATTGGTGTCAAGAAGATTCAAAATTGCTTTGTTTACTTATGCAAGGCTAACCTGACATAGTTGTCAAAGTCCGTATGTGGACATTGTTAGTTTTGATTAACAGGTTTGCTGAAACATGTTGAATTGCTGTCCTTTTTTGTGGTGTAGGAACCACAAAATTACACAAAATGCTAAATTAAGTCTCACTGGTATGAAGAACAAAGCAGTTCTGTGTCAAGATTGCATGTTTACTTTTGAAGTCCTAGATTCAAACATATGCTGTCTGCTGTCATCAGGCTGATGAGCCAGTGTGATGTATTGGTTTGAATGTTCAGGGGTCAACTCCCTGATCATCTGTGGAAACGGCACATCACACACTCTTAACCCCCTGAAAACCCTGTGATAGGTTTATAGTCACCATGAGTCAGAAATGACTTGAAGCACACCACAAGGAACCTTTCTCTATTCTTTCCATGTTATTTCTGCCTCTAGTACCAAAGTTTCTGTTAAAGAAGCAATACCCAGGAACACATCTACTTTGTTAAGTGAGGTATATGTCTACATCACAGTCTTTATTATTAGAAATGGCATTATGACGATCAAGAGAAATCAGTGCCACATAATCACCTTTTCTTTTAGTAAATAGATGATTTCCCTGAATCACCATAACAGCGTTTCTAAAAGAGAAAGTTGTCTGCATAGTGGGCTCCAAAATGTGTCCATGAGAGGGGCAGGAACGGAGTTCTGCGTTATGGGGGGTGCTCCCTAAGGTTTACCAACAAACCAACAAAACACAAACAAACAAAAGCAAAACCAGAAGTTTAAAATAAAATTAAAAAGAGCCAGATTTGGCAGAAACCACTTCACGTTATGATGTGTTTCCTTTGGCATCACTGGCTGCCACTGATAGGGCAAAGAAAGATTCATCAGTTTGATGGCAGCAGACAGGATATGTTTGAATCAAGGACTTCAGAAGTGGATGTGCAATCTTGACACAGAACTGCTATTTTAAATGACAGCCGCTTTGTAACATGTTCTTTGTAACATGGGGAATCCATCTTTTGTAACAGTGAGATTTAATTTAACATATTATTAGAATTTATGTAAGCCAGCGTGGCTTAGTGGTTTGAGCTCTAGACTTTGTTTTTGGAGACCAGGGTTTGACTCCTCACTTAAACATCAAAACCTTCAGGGTTTCCCCTGGGGAAGTCACACACTCTCATTCTCAGAGGAAGGCAAAGACAAATCTTCTGAATAAATCTTGCTGTGAAAACCCTGTGATAGGGTCGCCATAAGTAAGAAATAGCTTGAAGGAACACAGCAGCAACAACATTAATACTTACAATAAAGTGCTTCAGCTGATACAGTTTGTTCGTTGCAGCTAATCGGTATGAGAGTAGTTAAACTTAATGTGATTGAAAGCAAAGGCTATAAAATACCCCTGTTTTTTCCCCCGCTGTCCATACTAACTGGTATTTGTTGAAATGTATAATCATTTTTTTGGTCTTTGGTTCAAAGAGGTTTTGTTTCTGAACCATGAATTTGTTGAAGTTTGGGGATTTTATATATCCTTTCTTCCTCCCTCCTGACATGTTGTAGGAATCGTCAGCTGGAAGGTATATCAGCTGTGGCACAGCAGTTCCATGAAACTTTAGAACCACTGATTGAATGGATAACAACCACTGAAAAGCGACTTTCAAATTCAGAACCCATTGGTACACAGGCTTCCAAACTACAGCAACAAATTTCTCAACACAGAGTAAGATCTTGCAATGTTATTCATTTGGGGAATGTTACTCTCCTTTTTTATTCAAGAAAATTGAACATTCCCGTCAAACATACTCTGGACACAATTTTGCATTACTTTGTTTATATAGATTTTTATCATTTGAAGTTATTTTATTTCTGTTGTTCTTTAATGTATGCGTGTTTGATTATATGATTTTATTTGTTCATCTTTTGCATTTTTTTTACTACTTTGGAAACTCCATTTAGGCCTTAGAGGAAGACATCTCCATTCACAATAAGAATTTACAGCAAGCCATTAATATTGGTCAGGCTCTAAAGACTTTGAGCTCCAGGGAGGATAAAGAGATGGTGCAGGAGAAACTAGATTCTTCAGAAGCTCGATACGCCGAGATTCAAGAGAAAAGTAGCAGTAGGGCTGAGCTTCTGCAACAGGCCTATTGCAATGCTCAGATTTTTGGAGAGGATGAAGTCGAATTGATGAATTGGCTGAATGAAGTTCATGAGAAACTGAGGAAACTGGCAGTCCAGGACTACAATACTGACTTATTAGTGAAACAACACACTGAAATGCTGGTATTTGCACTTATGTTCTGTTGATTTTGTTTACCTGTTATTTCTGTTGTTATTGCTCTTATTTAGTATTACCATTTCCATTTCATTTTATTAGTTCATTATTGTTGAATCCCTTGCTTTTATTCATTTTTGTTTAAGTCTATATTTTTTTCTCTCTGCTTCTTACTGAGAAAGAACACATGGTAGTTAACAAAGTAGAAAGATTTCCAACTGTGACTCCTCTGACTATTAAAAAAAAAATTATCATCTCCTAGGCTCTTCAAGAAGAAATTCTGCTCAGAAAACAAAATGTGGATCAGGCTATACAAAATGGTTTGGAGCTTCTCAAACAAACTACAGGTGAGAGCCAAGGAAGGGAATGAGAGCCAAAGGAGGGAATGATTTATAGCAATAAAGACAGGTTTAATTTGCCAGCAGGCCTCTGTTAGAACCTTTCTAACACTAATCTAGTCCTCCTAATGAGAGGGTTAAATTTATTGCTGTTGTTCAGTTTTAATAAATATTTGAGAAATCAATAAAAAGAAGATAATGTTAATTATGAACTGATTTGGCAGCATAGAAATTGAGAGGGTAAAGCTATACAGTGGGACTTTGCAATTCAGAAGCTCTCATTTTCAGCGTAAGGTTGATGTGTGCCTTTAGGCAAGCCACTAGCTCTCAGTCTAAACTCTTCATCTGCAGTGTGAGTGTAATGCAAGTATAATTTACAAATATGTAGTAATATGTTCCAACTTTGTTGGTGCTGTGGTCCTACTTCATTGTTGTTGTGTGCCTTCAAGTTGTTTCTGACTTATGGTGACCCAAAGGTGACTCTGTTATGGGGTTTTCTGGGGCTGAGAGTGTGTGACATTCCCAAGATCACCCAGTGGGTTTCCATGCCTGAATGGGGAATTGAACCCTGGTCTCCAGGATTGTAGTCTGATCCTTAGCCGCTACACTATGCTATGCTACACTACAAAATCCTTTATAGAGGGTTACATGCAATCTCATTTATGTAAACTCTTCTAATGCAATGAGAGCATTCCCCAGCATCACATTTTTCTACACAACCAAAAAGAGAGAGAGAGAGAGAAATCTGCTCCAGAGGGAATTCTAAGAGTGCAGGGAGGAGAAAGATTCACTGTTCTCCATGTTCTATTGATATAAATAGTTAATGGAAACTGCTGCTATGTTTCTCTCAAGCCATAGAAGACATTTCTAACATTTAGAGCTGTTGCAAACACTGAGTTAGTATTTGCAAAGGTTCTTTGAGCATGTGCTACATAAGTACTAACTAATAAGCATAATTCAGCCAAGAGTAACACTTTGAAATCCAATTTACTGCAATAAGAGAATTAAAGCACAGGTTTATCTCTCTCCTACTGAACTACCAAAGTGCCTAATGGAGGTTGGATTGTTGCTATAGGTGTATAGATCCCTACATGTTCAGAAATGTGTTCTTTTCCTTGATACAGAGAAATATAGTGGCCCTTTTCATTAAAATCAGTAGGGCAGGATAAGTACAACCAATATGAGTGCCACTGAATTCAGTGGAAATTAAGTGACTAACTTTCTTTTCCTAGAATATATGTGTAGAACACTCATTTTATACTGCATGCAAGGACGAATTGCCACGTATGAGAAATTGACATCCTTTAATTTTTGGCATCATAAGAATTTGGACAAAGGTACTTGCTTGGCGTGCTTTGAAAAGGATCAAAAACAGACAGCATCCCCCTCAACTCTAGACAGATCCCTTGAATTCTCTTGCCCAAGATAACCCCCTCCCATTTAACTTGAAACAAGGCAGAACCCTTCTCCCTGGCAAATCATTTTTTCCAGATGTTAATTCTCACAATCCCAGCCAAAGAGGTGATGTTCTGTAGGCCGTTTTTTTTCTCCCCAATGGAAATAATTCTCCCCAGTGGAAGTAATGGACTGTCGGACTTGTAGTTCATACTGTCCCAGGCCTTGGAAGGACAATATGTTCTACTGAGGGCTGAAAGGGGCTATCTCCTCTCTCTATTCTAAACTATATTTGGCAGCTGTGGAAAAACAGAAAGGTGGCAATGGAAGATTTTGCAAGGTAATTATAATGGGAGAAGAAGATACAGGGCAGAGCTTTCCAAACTTTACATGTTGGTGACACACTTTATAGACATGTATCATTTTGCGACACAGTAATTCAGTTTTACTAGCAAACTGGAGGTTAAACTAACCCCATTATGAGAGATATGGACACATACATAAATTGTAATAATTAAATGTATGGGGACACAACATATCTCATGAAAACCTTTCATATATTTTTAAAAATATATGATTTTTAAATAACATACATTTCCAAAATTGTAGGTGACACACCTACACACTTCAGACGATACACTAATGTGTCACGGCACACCATTTGGAAAGCTCAGATATAGGGGATTCTCTGAGTATTTGATCAAACACTCTGAAAAAATACTGATGTATATTTTAGGAAGTGATGGGGAAGGCCTCCACAGCTTTCAAGAAAAAAAGAAGGATGATTACCCACCACACGAATACTATGAATACTTCTTTGCAGCCCCTGCTTTTTTTTAATTTTGAAGGCACAGTTTTTTAAAGCCAACAATAGTAAAGTGTAGAATCATGCCACATGTCCCTTCAGATCTCAGTAAGTAAACTTAAGTGGTAAACAGACTACTTAAACACTGATATTATTGTTCTGCAGTTGGTATTTGTCTTGCGTATATTATGGTTACTTCTCCCCTTTCATTTCTTGTAGGCTGGTTTAGGGAGAGTTAGTAGAAAAACATTGTACTGAATGTCTGTAAAGTTAGAAAAAAAAATGAACTGAATGATTAATTCACCTATTGCTTTAAGACAGGCTGTTTCCCCACTCTCATGCTAGTACTGTGGGAAAGTTGCATTCCAGTGGCATACAGCATGTTTGATTTTTAGCCTTGATCTTCCAGATTTTCCAGTCTCTAACTCCATGAGTTCTCCAAGATATACATAGTTGGGGGCTGGGAGGTAGGAAAGAGAGAGATGTATTTCAGAATTAGAATGTACATTGTTCACTGAATTGATGTGGGTTATCACAAACAGCACAGCTTTTTTTTTTTTTATTCCTTGTAAATAAGTGATTGAACAGGGTCATTTAGAGATACTCTGTCTGATAGTTAATTTTGGAGATGGAACAGGTACTGAAAAGCGTGTATAATTAATAGAAAAAGGAGACTAGGCTCCCACGTGCTTATAGGTGGTCCAGTTTTATTCTTTAAAAAAATTGTTTTGGCTGGTTCGTAAACTAACCAGCTTTCTCAAGGGGCTATATGAAAAATTAGTACATGCACACACACACGTGCATGTGCGCACACACCCCTTAAGATCTTATACAAAAGAACAATTACTTAAGCGTCCAGATCATATACTTACAATAAATAAAATCAGCAGCAGAAATTTCTGGAGCTGCTAATATGCTCTCTCCTTAAGCTGAATTGATAAGCAATAAAATAAGAGAGACTGATTTTTAACTATTATTTATATATTACAATAGCTAAAAATAAGAATGGCCCTAGAGCATTGGTTCTCAACCTGTGGGTCCCCAGATGTTCGTGGACTTCAGCTCCCAGAAGGCCTGAGCATTGACCATAGTGGCTGGGGCTTCTGGGAGCTGAAGTCCACAAACATCTGGGGACCCACAGGTTGAGAACCACTGTCCTAGAGAAAGTGGCGTAACTAGTACCAAGGGCATCTGATGTAAATCTGGCTGAAAAGTTGCCATGCTGTTTTTTTAATTTTATATGTGTGGGATGGAATGGCCTTACAATAATGTATGGCGGTCTAGATCTTCATTAAGACCTCCTAGTACTGGTAGCATAACTGAAACAAGTTAGGAACTTAGAGGACAGGTAGAGATATGCAGTCAATACAGAACCGCACCATCCCTCAACTTTTTGAAGGGCAGATGACATCAGGAGATCCTGCATTGTGTCGTGTTGGACTGGAACTCTGGAAGACCAGAGTTTGAATCCCCACTCAACCATGTAACTCACTGGGTGATCTTGGAAAAGTCAGACTTCTTCTTCGTGGTCTCTGTGCCTCACACACTAGGAGCTTTCGCGCATGTGCAGTAGCGTTCGGAAGATTCTAGAGCTTAGCAGCTTGGCGGGAACCCCTCCATCATGCCCGTACTGAGCATACTCAGCCCGCCAAGCCAACGGTCTCTCCTCAGTTCTTTCTCGTCCGCCCTAGCGAACAGAAGGTTCTTCCTTAGCAGCGCTATTTGGTTTGTTCTTCGGACTGTTCTTTATTGGTATTTGACTCGGAATTCGGATATTTGACTTGGCTTTTGGGTACTCTAACTTTAGTTTTGGTATTTCGGACTTTTTCATCCCTCCTTCGACTTTCTTCTTTTTCGACCCTCGTCTACTCCGCCGCTTCTGTGAGTTCCACCCTCATGAACTTCTTTCCTCAAGCCTCTTCTGCCTTCTATGTCTGCTCTGTTTAAGGCTTGCATCACTTGTGGTCGCAAGGTTGCTCTGTCCGACAGTCATAGTGAGTGTCTCTTCTGTTTGGGGGAGACTGACAACATGAGGGCTCGTCTCATCTGTCGAGACTTCACCACCCAGACTCTGCGAAACCGTTCATCCTGCCTGAAATCCCACTGTTGGGAGGAGTCTCTTTGGCCAAGGGATCAGCCGGCTGGAGGATCCGTTATGTCTCAACCATCGACGTCAAGCCAACCTGCGATCACACCCTCATCGGTACTGGTGGCTGTCGTACCAACGACATCGATGGTACCATCATTTTCTCGGCCTCTGATATTGGCCTTGCCGCGGATCCCGAAAATATCTTTGGCTGCATCGACCCCGAGGGAAGTTCCTGCAGGCTCTCAGGTAGCCAAGTCCACCAGGCCGCTTACTGCTGCCCAACGCAAGCGACCCACTGGACAGGATATCTCAAAGGACAAGGAGAAGAAGAAGAAGAAGAGAGAGAAGGAGAAGTGGAGGTCACCCTCCAAGAGGACGTGCCCTTTGACACCTCCTCCAACCCACAGCCTGGGGAGCTAGGCGAAGAACTAGAACTTCCAGAAATCCTGGAGCTGTCAGATGAGGAACAGACTGCTGCCTTGGCCGCGCTCTCGGGCTCACCTGTTCTTGCTGCCGAGGTATCTCCGCCTGGTCACCCAGAAGGGATGGACCACCCGGAGAAATCCCACCCTCAACTTGGGCCTCGCCCAGTGATCGGGAACCTTCTCTGAGGAGTGAGTCGCGCTCCCCAGAACGCCAAGTGAGGCGCCGATCCCTGCGCCAGCGGGAGCCCTACCGGGAGTGGGCCTTGTCTCGGCCCTCAGTCTACTCGCCGTACTCCTCTGCATCACACATGGTGAGATACAGCAGAGAATACGCCTGGCAGGAGCATCCAGGCTCGTACCGGTCCTATTCACCTGCGTATAGAGACTGGTACCACCCAGACGTAAGGCAATGGTCGTCCTACCGAAGGTCACACTCACCATCTCGCAGCAGGTACTACCTGCGATATCGGCGATCACCATCTCGCTCACTCTTGAGGTCCCAGCGTTACAAGAGGTCCCAAGAGTGCTCGCCCCGGTACTGGCCTGTGTCTCCGCCTCCCAGAGTTACCACAACTGTCTCTCACCTGCCACCGGAGCCTCTCCCGGCGCAGACCTCGACCTTCACTGTGACCACTACCCAGGCGATTCAGCGCCCACTGCCTGCGGTTGTGCCAATTACTTCAACTCCGGCACCTCAGTTTTCAGTTCCTCCACCAGTGCTGACCACGGTACCAGCGACAACAACTGCGGCAACGGTCACCTTGGCGTTGCAACCTCAGCAGCTATCAACAGAGAGGTCTTCATCTAAGTAATCTCAGACTTATGAGGGACTCGGAGTCTGATGAGTCCATGCCTGTGTCTCATGAATCACCGCCGTTGGCCTTCGGAGACCCTGCTCCAGATTCGACACCGGAAGATGTGAAACAGTTTTCGGACATCCTCCTCTGGATGGCGACGGCACTTGGACTGAAAGTTGCGGACCCGGCTCTGGCCATGTAAGACCCGGTGTTCCAGTACGTGGACACCCGTCCACGGCGCCACTACCGTTCTTGCTGGCTTTGATGGAGGCCCTCAAACATCCTTCGGCCCAGCTGGCGTCTGCTCAACCAGTCCCGCACCGGTTGGAACACCTGTACCAGATGCAGAAGGAGGAGACAGATTTTCTGTTCACGCATCCGGTGCCAAATTCTATCGTGGTTGAGTCCTCCCAGACTAAGGGCAGTAAGAGGGCACACACCATCCCGCCAGATCGAGAAGGCCGCAGACTAGATACCTTTGGCAGGAGATTTTATTCTGCCTCGTCTCTGATTGCCAGGGTTTCCAACACTCAAGCCTGTCTTGCGGCGTATCAGAGGAACCTGCTGGACAGATTCTTTCCTCTCTTAGCGTACCTCCTCGGAGAACATCCGATGAATGCTATGCAGTTCTTTAACGAATCCGTTGCACTCACCAACCAACAAATTCTATCATTGAGGCACTCAGTGGAGGTGGCGGCGCGGGTGATGATCGGTTCGGTTGCCCTCAGACACTACGCGTGGCTGCGATCGACAGGCCTGCAAGAAGATACTTCGAAGCAGATCAAAGACCTCCCTTTTGATGTCCAAGGGTTGTTCAACGCCATGACCGACGAGACCATGGTCCATCTCGTTAAAGCGCGCTTGACGGCTAAGAAGATAGGGATCCATCAGCCACCTCAGCCCCGCCGTAGTTTTGGCTCCTGCCCATCCTGACGCCGGTCGTCATCCTCGACCTACCAACCTCGCTCGCCTCGTTCGGTTCCATCCCGCCCGTCGACCTCGTCCTCGACGCAGAGACCTGTTCGGAGATGCCAACCCTCTTCTTTGAAGATGTCTTCGTCCGGGATGAAGTCCCGGTTTTGACCGCCTTCACGGGTCTTCACAACAGCCACTCTTCAGCCTGCCAGCAACCTTCGAAGATCAACCGAGCCTGGCCCAACATTTCGCCGTATGGCACCACATCACCACGGACTCTTGGGTTCTTTCCATCATCCTTCTTGGTTACGCCATTGAGTTTGGAAGTATACCTCTGCGAGGCATCTACTATTCCACCCCAGCCAGCTCGGATCTGCTGGAGGAGATCCAGTCCTTGCTCCACAAAGGGGCCATTGAAGAACTACCGTCTTCAACCAGTACTACCAGCTTTTTTCCCCGGTACTTTACGGTACTGAAATCGACGGTACCCTACGATCAATCCTGGACCTCAGAGGGGTGAATGAACATCCGCCCCAAGAGGTTCAAGATGGTCACTCTCTCTTCGACCCTGCCTTTCCTTCGACAACAGGACTGGTTCACCTCCATCGATCTTCAGGATGTTTACTTCCACATCTCCATTCGCCCGCAGCACAGACAATACCTAATGTTTGAGGTCGACGGTACCTGCTACCAGTACAAGGTGCTACCATTCGGCCTCTCCACCGCCCCCAGGGTCTTTACCAAATGCATGGCCCCTGTGGTATCACACCTGCAGGTGAAGGGCGTCATGATCTATCCTTATCTAGACGACTGGCTGTTAGTGGCATCCTGCAGGCAAAAACTCTACAGAGACATCCATCAGACTCTCTCTGTTCTGACCCACCTTGGCCTTCGGGTCAACCCGAAGGAGTGGCACCTTGAGCCGGCGAGGGTCCTCGACTTCATCGGAGCGACCTTGGACTCGGTGTCTGCCAGGGTGTATCTGCCTATAGAGCGTGCACACACTCTCCGTTGGGCCGCATCCGTTGCGTTCGATGCCCTGATGATATCAGTGAAAAGGACCCAGCAGCTTCTTGGATACATGGCCTCGACCACGTCGGTCACTTACCTGTCTCGTCTCTGTGCCCGTCCACTCCAGCACTAGTTCATCAGGGTTTTTGACCCGCTCCTGGACGACCAGAGGCGCCTTCTGTAGCTCCCTCGGCAGGTGTGCTGCTCTCTGCTATGATGGCTATCCTACCGTCATCTGCTGTCAGGGATGCTGTTCTGAGAGCTGACCCCTCGGCTCACGGTAATGACGGATGCTTCCCTCTTCGGATGGGGAGCACACTGCGGTGATCTCAGAGTCTGGGGACGCTAGATCGACAAGGAGACCCATCTTCATATCAACATCCTGGAGCTGCTCGCCATCTGGAAAGCTCTGAGAGTGTTCTGCAACGTGTTTGCCTGCCGCATGGTGCAGATCCTGTCAGACAACACAACGGCCATCTGCTATGTCAACAGGCAGGGAGGGACTGACTCATTCGACCACCCTCCTTACCATAGCTCTCCAGCGTTGGGACTGGTGCGTGTCGCTCCGAGTTCACCCAGTGGTGGTGCACCTGGTGTGCCACGAAAACAGCACGGAGACGCCTTCAGCAGGGACACCTCATGCTACCACGAGTGGTCCCTCTTGGATGCGGCGTTCCAGATGATACAAGATCGATGGGGTGAGCTGATGATCGATTGCCAGCAGCCGCAACAGGAAGTGTCACCCGTACTGCTCGAGAGCCGGCCTCGGTCGGGACTCTCTTGGTGATGCCTTCCAGTTTGAGTGGACCGATAGGCTCCTCTATGCATTCCCGCCGTTTCCTCTCCTGGGCTGAGTGGTCGCCAAGATTCTCGCAGACCGAACCGACGTCGTCCTCGTAGCCCCGTATTGGCTGAGGCAACACTGGTTTGGGCCCCAGTTCGAGGCTGCTCGTGGTCGACTCCTCAGGTTTCTGACAGCATCCGATCTCCTGTCGCACTCTTACAGTCTCGTTCTCCACCCAGACCTGCCGTTCCTGGCCTTGCACGCCTGGCAGATAATGCCTTAGAGGACCCGGCCATCCTAGATGTCCTCATCGTGGCCAGGAAGGAGTCGACATGCTGCAACTACCACTACAAGTGGAAGAAATTTGTCTCCTTCGCAGAGGCGCGTTGAGAGCCGGTATCACCTGTCAGTCTGCCTACCATGCTTCACTTTCTTCTCCACCTTCGGCAGCAAGGGCTCGCTTTTCCATCCCTGAAGGTGTACCTTGCTGCTATCGTGGCCTGTTAGCTGTGGGGGTCCCCGTCAGCAGCTCTCTTCAGAGACGCTACCCTCAAGCAGTTTATGAAGGGCCTGCAACACCTCTACCCACCAGTGTCGCCCCTGCTACCGCCTTGGCCGCTGTCCTTGGTACTATCGCAGTTGACGCGACAGCCCTTCGAGGCCATGGTGACTGCTGATGACAGGCTCCTGACCATCAAGACTGCTTTTTTGGTAGCTATCACCTCAGCCAGGCGAGCGAGTGAGCTGACAGCGCTTCGATCGGATGAGCCTTTCCTCGTCTTTCATAGAAACAAGGTAGTCCTTCGCCCTGACATTTCTTTCCTTCCAAAGGTGCTATCACACTTCCACCTTAGCCAGGACATCATCTTGCCTGCTTTTTACCCAAACCCGACCACGCCTGTGGAGCGTTCCCTCCACTCCCTTGATGTTCATCGGGTCTTGGCATTCTATACGCACCAGACTGCGCCCTTCCGCCAGACACCTCACCTGTTCGTGTGCTACGGTGGGCATCGAAGAGGCCGTAAGGTGTCCACCCAGTGGTTCGCCAGATGGGTGACCCAGACTATTCTGCTGGCGTATTAACTGGCCAAGCAGCCTCCACCGGCCTTTATTCGGGCTCATTCCACAAGAGCCGTGGCTTCCTCACCAGCTCTCCTTCGAGGAGTGGACCTGCAGGAACTGTGCTGTGTGGCGACCTGGTCTCAACCTTCCACCTTCATGCACCACTACAGGCTGGACTGTCGGTCCCGTAGAGATACCTGTTTTGGACGTGCGGTGCTGTATTCTGTTCTCTAGGACCTGACCCACCATCCAACTGGTAAGCTACAAAATCTCCTAGTGCGTGAGGCACAGAGACCACGAAGAAGAAGAACAGGTTGCTTACCTGTAACTGTGGTTCTTCAAGTGGTCATCTGTGCCCTCACACACACCTGCCCAGCCGTCCCCTCATTTCAGGTCCCTTATTGGCGGACTCTAGAACTGAGGAGAGACTGTTGGCTTGGCGGGCTGAGCATGCTCAGTACTGGCATGGGCGACGGGTTCCCGCCAAGCTGCTAAGGTCTAGAATCTTCCAAACACTACTGCGCATGCGCGAAAGCTCCTAGTGTATGAGGGCACAGATGACCACTCAAAGAACCACAGTTACAGGTAAGCAACCTGTTCTTTCTTAGCCTAAGAAGAAGTCAATGATAAGCCTCTTCTGAATAAACTTTGTCACTAAAACCCTCTGATAAGGTCACCATAAGTCAGGGTCAGCTTGAAGAGAGCATGGCCCCATCCCCTGACATCATTGGACCTTGGCTGAAGCACAATATTACATCTAATATTACATTAATATTTCAGACTGATACTCAGCCTTGCTTTTCACGGCTTTTCATTCTCTACATGGGGAAGAAGGGAAAAGTCATTGCAGGAGTCATTGCTGTCTCGTATTTGTGATGAGAGATAGCAGAGATTCCTTTCGGGAGAGCTTCAGGGGGTAAAGCTTGCGTAGATCATGGGCCAAATGAAGAATCTCTGCTGACCACAAGTTGGAGATTCCTCTCCCTTGACCTAGAGAATATGATTGGCCTAGGCTTGATCCAGATCCCTTTGGGACTATAATAATTTCAAGCACAGCCTTAAATAAATGTGGGAAACGTATGCCTGCACATTTTACCACATAATTCTAGGGTTTGAGCTACCTGTCAAACCCAAAATGAATTCACTAAATGAATTCAAGGCTCAACAATATTGTGGGAGATTCTGAGTGGACACATACAGCATTGTCCCATAGGTTGCATTATGTCCTTAGATAAAACTGTATGGCTTTACCCACAGACGGGCAAAGTGCAGTACTCCAGGATGTTGTATACTGCAGCCCTTGCCAGCATAGGCAGTGTTGAGAAATGATCTGCCCACTCCTGCTTTAACCTATACAGCAAACATAGAAGGCCATGGGGAAGGAAATATATTCTACATCCATAATGAAAGTGGCATCTTGAAGTTTCCATGTCCAGAATAAAATATTAGCTGGGTGATAGATTAAAGTTTTCTTTTGCCATCTCCTGTGCAGTTAAGAGTCCAAACACATCATGATTGGTTCGGGCATTGTTTTCATTTGTAAAATAATATCCCTTTCAAATTACAGGTGATGAAGTTATCATTATTCAGGATAAATTGGAAGGTATTAAAGCAAGGTACAAGGATATCGCTAAGCTCAGTTCTGATGTTTCCAAGACTCTAGAACAGGCTCTGAAGCTTTCAGGTCAGCTACAATGTGCCCATGAGGAACTGTGCACTTGGCTTGACAAAATGGAAGTGGAATTGTTGTCATATGATTCTCAGGTCCCCAAAGGCAAAGAATTAAATAAGGCACAAGAAAGACAAAAGGTAAGTATAGACACAGATGACAATGTGTCTTTAGCATGCATCTAAGGTAGAGATGGTTATGATTGAAGTAATGTAACGTGGAGATTTCCTGATGATGTCCCCTGCAATCTTTCTGTGATTTTGCTTAAGATTAGAAATGACACAACTTTACTTTTTAGAAAGTCCCAAATGAGACTGACAAACCAGTTCTAAACATGTTTTTACGGGTGTCTGAATATCTGATATCTGAATGTATTGTATCTCAGTATCTGATATCTGAATCTATTGGTGTTTGTTGTAAAGTAAATGAAGAACTCAGAATATTCTTTATAAAAACCAACACAGTCTTTTGGGGAAGGGGCATCATTATCCTTGTATTTCCCTTCCCAAAAGCGTGTTCCTTATAATACCTTATTTCTAAGCTCTAAGAGCGTAGTAAATAAAATCGACTGTTCTAATGATTTCTCTTAAGTAATGAGAGCTGTCATTTTAAGTAAGCATTGTGAACCTGTTACAACTAGGCTGAAATCTGGAGGGCCTTTATTTGACACTAAGTTCCAAAGAACTTTGCAGGACTTAGTCTTGAGAAAGCATGCATAGGTCATAACTGTAAAATTATCGAACATAGCTGCAAGGCCTCAAATAAGTAGCATTAGAATTACATTTTAAAGGTAATCTTTTGCTTCTTATTTCTCAGAGGTAACTAATTGTTTTAGTTACTTTTGGAAAACAAATATCTGAATGCTGTAAGCTCTTGGCCAAGTTCTGATCGTACTCTCCTCCCATCAGTTTTGTCTTTGTTCAGCACACCCAACAGAACCCAAGATAGCAACATGAATCAGCACTTGAATTGTGTAATACTCCTCTGCTGTCATTTAGTGAGGTCACTCACCTATAACTGTAAAAGTAACTAAACGTTACAGTTATACTTCAGGAATAGTGAGTTATCTCCTGTTAAGTTGCAGTTATGTAACTTAATTATGCCTACAGCATTGGAAAAAAACAATAATGAGTAATTAGTTATGTGTGATTGGTTACTTTTAAATTCTGGCTACACTTTGCCAAGCCAAGTCACGTGAGCCAATATAGTAACTGAGATACTCAAGTCTCAGTCTGATGTGAGCTAACCTACATTGATAAGGGGATACTTTCCATCTGCAACTAAAAATAGCATAGCCTGGACTGAACATTACGCCCTACACAGTGTCATTTGGCAGAGAAATGGTGCTCATGAGATCCTGCCTTTATTGTGTTGCCTTTCTCACCAGCAAAATAATGTCTGATCTGGTTCCAAAGTCCTGATGAAAGCTTTGGTCACACTGAACAAACAATAAGTGCTAGCAAGAAAGTTCCTTGTACTTAACCAAACACAGTGCCAGAGGCTTCACATCTCGCATGTGCCTTTGAGGTGCAGAAAGATTGCTGAAGTTGTACTGAAGAGTCCTTAGTTCAGATTCTCATTTAACCCTAAATTACCTGGTCCAGAAGTTCATGTACACTCTAATGCGACTTAGAAAGGAAATGCTAAGGTAAAGATATATTGAAGAAAGGAAGGGGCTTTGTAGAAATGGTCTTCCAGTGACTTCTGTGGGAGAAAATAGAAAGAGACACAGTTCTTGGGAGGAAGGGACGTGAGCTCTCTCAGGCACGGCAGTGACCAGTACCGTGCTTAGACATCAAAACAGTCTCCACAAATGCTCGCTGTGTTAAAATAAGCAAGGAAAGAGCTCTATACTTATACTCTATATAAGATACAGTAATGTAATCTAGCAAAATAATGTGTGTAAAACTTGTTTGAGATCACATCATGCTCCCTGCTGGGACGGACTGGAGTTCTGTAGGGTTCACCATTCTGCTTCCTGCAGTGGCTGGCCAGGCTTCCATAAGTAGAGGATGAACAAAACTGCCCTTTTTGACCTATTCAGGAGCACAAATACTTCTGACCTATTCACTCTTTTACGCAATGACAATTATTAATATAAGCAGATGGACTAAACGAAGTCAATTATAACAAATTGAATTTTGTGCAGTTTTTTCCTTAACTGTAATTATTCAGTAGGGACATGGCAGAGGGTTGGAAGGTGTAAGAAATACATCTCATTTCTTCCTGTCGCTTGCTGGCTTACTGACTGGCCATTTCATTTCATTTACAAAGAATGAGAGTCTGTAGATTTCAGAAATGTATTTAAATTGTATTTTGTTGATGTTTCCCTTAAGGAATTACTTGCTTAACTATCAAACAACTTAGTCTAACAACATTAAAGATAGCCAAGCTGAAAACAGAAGTGCTGTTTGCACCCTTGGTTTTGAGTAAAACGTTCCAGCATTTTTTTTCTTAGACTGTCCAAAAAGTAAGGAAAAAAAGTAGAACTTTTCCGTTGTACATGTTTTACTTCTAGGCCAACATGTTTATCTTAAATGTCCTTTTTTTAGGAACTGAAAAAAGAAGCAAAGGACAACAAAACCTTACTGGATACCCTCAATGAGGTCAGCAGTGCTTTGCTGGAACTGGTGCCCTGGAGAGCAAGAGAAGGGATAGACAGAATGGTTACAGAAGACAATGAGCGCTATAGGACAGTGAGTGACAGTATAACTCAGAAAGTAGAAGAAATTGATGCTGCCATTTTAAGATCACAACAGGTAAAAAAAAAAGTAATCGTCATCTTGGTTTCATTCTGTATGTGAGAAGAATAAAAACACTTTTATATTAGAGGTTGGAAATAATGAGTCATGAGGGATATTGTTCCCCCACAGCTTTTTACTTTGGAGGATATGTATAATAATGTTATATTCCAAAAGTAACACAATGTTAAGAGGGAAGTTACTTTATTGGTGTGACAAGTCACAGTTTCTACTTACTTTGGAAAGGTATTTTAAAGGCATTTTGATAGGAATGTTCCCATTCTTATGCCTTTTGCTTACGGATTCTAAGGGCTCCTCCCTCAAAAGACAAAAGAAAGTAATGCAAAAGCAGTGTGCAGGAGTTTCACATAACACAGAGTCATCTTTTCAACTTTGTAATTCGTACTGTCAGCAGGTTGCTTATCAAATATTTTCAAAAACAGCTTTTCAAGCTCTGGTTTATATCCAGGCAACTATACCACAATAAAATGTTGCCATTCATGTTAGTGGCATATTTTTGTAGTGCTTCTACGAAAGCTAGGACCAAGCTTGAAAAGAGCTTGGTCAAAGTTTTCAGACGTGTGTCTAAGACCAAAGCAAATTCAGTCATTGTTCCAGCCATCTGTCTTTTGACTAGCACAAAAAAATACAGTTTATTCTATCAGTGAGGAGCATTACAACTGGCATCAAGCAGTGAGCTCAGTAGGAATTTCACTAGAGAAAGAATTGTAAACTCAGATCCCATAACTTTTGAAATGTATGCTCCTGTGTAGGTCAAATATCAGCTTGAATAAACAGATGTTTGAAGTACAAATGTGTACAGTAGTCGGTGAATGCAAGTTCTTGGGAAGGACAAATGTGATTTTCAGAAGCAAGTAGCGTTAAGAACAGGCTGGATATCCACACCGGGAGTTTGATTTTATTTTGAGGGGAGAAAATTAACATCAAACTTGTTGGTCCGTTTTTTTAATCTGACTCAGTTCATATGCCTCTCCTTAAAAACAGAACATTCAGGGCAAATGTCTGTTGCTTGGTTTGAACAGATTAAACAATGTGATGAAGAATTACTTGTGAAAATTGTGGAGATGCTTCAGCTCATGTAACTATGGCCCTTTTCGCATGCAGTTTCTGTAGCGCAAGGGCCCCTTGAGCATCGCGTAAATGGGAGCGTCGGTCCGTACGACGCACTCCCATTCACCCAACGCTCACGAGCCTAAAACGGGGCAAGCGCGCATTTTCTTATTTTCGACTCTAAGCCGAAAATACTACGTGGTTGCGCAATGCTCCCGGGGCCCTCGCGCACTTACCTGCGCTGCGGTACGTCAGACGAGCGGGCCGGTCGTGCTTCCTGCCTCAGCGCTAGCTTGCAATTCCCAGGTCGTGCTGCAGTAGGAAGGGGCGGGGCGCTCACACGATGGTCGTGCAACCAGGAAGCGAGCTGCGGCAGCGTTCCTGCTGAGGCTTTTCACGCGAGACCCCCCCAGCCGTGCAAATGGGTAATGTGCGAAAAGGGCCGAAAATTCACAATTAAAGAATAAAATAAGAAAGCTTCTTCTTCGTGGTCTCTGTGCCTTACACACTAGGAGCTTTCGCGCATGCGTGGTACCGTTCGGAAAATTCTAGAGCTTAGTAGCTTGGCGGGAACCCCTCCCCCATGTATCCACTGAGCATGCTCAGCCCGCCGAGCAACGGTCTCTCCTCAGTTCTTTCTCGTCCGCCGTCGCGTACGGAGGTTCTGAGCTTAGAGCGTTTCTTCTTTGACCTTTTCTTGCAAGTCTTTCTGGTTTTTCGACTCGGTTTTTGGATATTTCGACTACTCTTACGGATTTCGGACTGGTTTTGATATTTCGCTGCTTGTTCCTCCTCTTCTTGGAATTCCGACCCCGACTTGCTAACCTCCCCCTCGTCTTCATCGTTCGTCTCTTCGTTATCTTCAACCTGTCCTTGGACTTCTATGTCGACCCTTTTCAAACCCCGTAAAAAGTGTGGTCGCAAGGTCGCTACTTCTGACGGGCATAACGAGTGTCTTCTTTGTTTGGGTGAGGCGCATAACATCAGAGCCTGCCCCGTTTGGAAGGACTTCACCTCACAGACTCTGAGGAACCGGCTGGCACGCCTCAAGTCTTTCTGTTGGGAGCAGTCTTTGTCTCCTCAGGACCCTGCCCCAGTAAGGAGCCCGTCGAAAATGGCAAAGACCTGACCCACGACCGCACTCCCGGGGACTTCGGCGTCTTCCGATCCCGCCGCACCTACGGTACCGGGCTCGGTACCGGTGCATAAGCTACTGAGGATACCGAAGACCTCGGCGGCCTCCTCCTCGGTGACTCCTACAGAAGCCCCTGCGGGCTCGCAGGGTGCTAGGCTCTCCAAGACACTTACTGCCGCCCAACGTAAGCGCCCGGTGACTTTGGAATCGGAGGAGGAAAGAGAGAAGAAGAAGAAGAAGAAGAAGAAGAAGGAGGAGGAGGACAAGCGTGGGTCTCCGGCTAGACCACCTGTCCTTACTCCTCCTTCCACTTCGACCCAGCCAACGGTCGACCCCGGTGAAGTCCCAGAACCTCAACCAATCTTTGAGGTATCTGATGTGGACGATCCGGTGGCCTCCCTGACTCTCTCGGAGCCACCGCTTTTGGAGGAAGAGACGTCTCCGACCGGACGCCCTGTTCTGGCAGCCCGCTCGGAGGATAGTCCACCTGCTCCCCAGACCTCGCAAACATCTCGAGGCTCTGCTGGTAGAAGCATTTCGCCAGAATGGCATCTTTCCTCACATCACTGGCAGCTCTTTCCTGAGTATTGGGACCGCCCGGGCTATTCGGAGCGTGGGACGGTGCATCCCTCCCCACACCATCGGGAATTTGAGCAACGCGCCGCTGACGACCGACGGGACCATCGTGAATATAGACGATCTCCCCCAAGAC
The DNA here is from genome assembly GCA_948472985.1 of Iguana delicatissima. Lineage (NCBI taxonomy): Eukaryota > Metazoa > Chordata > Lepidosauria > Squamata > Iguanidae > Iguana > Iguana delicatissima. The sequence goes on from CAOKZL010001886.1 coordinate 43,174, forward strand.
ATCGGGAGGACTATCCAGGATGGTCACACCCACCCCAGGATTAGCCTTATTCCTCAGCCTCTTACGCCTTGAGGTATGGCCGGGAGCATGTCTGGAGGGAGTATCCTGGCTCATACAGGTCATACTCCCCCTCTTACTGAGACTGTTACCACCCTGATGTCGGCCGCTGGTCCCCGTATCGCCGCTCCAGATCACCTTCCAGGGGAGCTGGACCTCGCCCGCACCGTGAGCGTACTCCATCGTGCTCCCCGGGACGAGTGCCTCCACACCGCCGGTCCCGAGAGCCTTCCGCCCGTCACTGGCCGATTTCTCCACCTCCACGGGTGACATCTACGGTGTCCCGTCCGACGTCTGAGGCTGTCTCCGCCCAGCCTGCTCCTTCTGCGGTCGCTACTGCCACTCAAGCGCTTCTGCACCCGGTGCCTTCACTGGTTCCCCTGCCGTCTGCGATGCAACCACCTCTGGCTCCGAAGATGGTATCGCTGCCGGTACCGTCTCGCGCCCAATCGCCTGAACAACGCTCGGACTGTTCTCCTGACAGGTCCTCCACGGCGTCCTCCCAGCATTACGATTCGGAGACGGACTCTAAGGACTCTACACTGGCCTCGCACGAGTCCCCTCCCTTGGCGTTCGGCGATCCAGTTCCTGAGTCGGCTCCTGAGGATGTCCGACAGTTCTCGAACATTCTCCTCCGGATGTCGAAGGCCCTGGGTCTGAAGGTGGCGGATCCGGCCCCGGCGGTGCAGGATCCGGTTTTCCACTACGTGGATACCCACCCTCCTGCGGCAGCCCCGCTACCGTTCCTGCCCGCCCTGATGGAGGCTCTCAAACACCCCCGGCCTCAGCTGTCTTCAGCCCAGCCCATACCACACAGGCTGGAACACCTTTATCACACCCAGAAGGAGGATGCTGAGTTCCTGTTTAATCATCCTCAGCCCAACTCAGTGGTAGTCGAATCGGCACAAACCAAGGGCGGTTCCAGACCCCACATGACACCGCCAGACAAGGAAGGGCGCCGTTTGGACACTTTTGGTAGGAGGTTCTATTCTGCCTCCTCCCTGGTGCCGAGGGTGTCTAACACCCAAGCTTGCATGGCCGCCTACCTCCGCAGTCTCCTAGACAAGGTTGCCCCTATTCTCTCTACTGTTCCGGAGGAAAACAGGGTGAGCGGTAACCAATTCTACAATGAAGCGGTAGCGCTCGCGAACCAGCAGATCATCTCTTCGAGACACTCTGTGGAGGTTGCGTCGCGAGTCATGGTTGGCTCTGTCGCCCTCCAGAGATATGCCTGGCTACGATCCTTAGGCCTCCAGGAGGACACCCGGAAACGCATCGAGGACCTCCCTTTCGACGGCAAGGGTCTCTTCAATGTGTCGACAGATGGACCACATCGTAAAGGCCCGTCTAACGGCCAAAAAGATGGGGATCCGTCAGCCTCCGCAGACCCGCCGTGGCCCGCGGCCTACGTGGTGCCGTTCGTCCTCTGTGAGCTTCCGACCTCGCTCGCCCAGGTCTGGGTCCTCTCGGACTCCCACCACATCCTCCTCCAGACGTCCTGCACGGGGCCGACAGACGGCTTCCAAAAAGTCTTCGTTGGGACCCAAATCCAGGTTTTGATGGGATCCGCAGGACCCTACCTCAGCCTACCTTCCGCCTACCATCAGTCCTCCCTCACCATCCCACGCTGGCCAAACACCTCGACTCGTGGCGATCAATCATGTCGTACTCTTGGGTGCTCGCCATCGTTCGGCTTGGTTATGCCATCGAGTTCACAAGTATTCCACCTCGAGGCGTTTTCTACTCCACCCAGGCCAGCCCGGCTCTGCTGGAAGAGATCCAGTCCCTCCTCCAGAAGGGAGCGATCAAACCGGTCCCGCCCTTGGCCACTACCACCGGCTTCTACTCCTGGTACTTTACAGTACCGAAGTCGGACGGGACCCTGCGACCTATTTGGACCTCCGAGGAGTAAACGAATACATCCGCCCCAGGAGGTTCAAGATGGTCATCTTGTCGACGATCCTACCCTTCCTCCGCCGGGGAGACTGGTTCGCTTCAATCGACCTGCGGGATGCTTATTTCCACATTTTCATCCATCCGCAGCACAGACGATACCTTCGGTTCGCGATCGACGGCACCTCCTACCAGTACCGGGTGCTGCCATTCGGCCTCTCCACCGCACCGAGGGTGTTCATGAAGTGCATGGCCCCCGTGGTTTCCCACTTGCGGACGAAGGGCATCACCGTCTTCCCCTACCTAGACGATTGGCTGCTGGTAGCGTCCTGCAAGACCAAACTGTACTCAGACATTCATCAGACGTTGTCCCTCCTGACCCGCCTGGGTCTTCGGGTCAACCCGAAGAAGTCTCACCTCAAGCCGGCGAGAGTGTTGGAGTTCATCGGAGCCACCCTGAACTTGGTCTCGGCCAGGGCCTACCTGCCCCTGGAGCGGGCTCGTACCCTCCGCCAATCTGCTGCGGCCGTCCTCGACGCCCCATCAGTATCGGCGAGGAGAATACAACAGCTTCTGGGCTACATGGCCTCCACTACGGCCGTTACGTACCTGTCGAGGCTGCGAGCGCACCCCCTACAACACTGGTTTGTCAGAGCCTTCAATCCGCTCCGAGACGACCAGCGCCTACAACTTCAACTGCCGACACCTGTCCGTCACTCTCTGCTGTGGTGGCTCTCGTACCGTCATCTCCTGTCCGGGATGCCGTTCACACGACTGACCACTCGGCTCACCATCATGACCAACACCTCCCTCTTCGGATGGGGAGCGCATTGCAACGACGTCAGAGTCCAAGGCCGATGGACTGGCGACGAGACTGCTCTCCACATAAATGCCCTCGAGCTCCTAGCCATCTGGGAAGCTCTGAGAGCGTTCCGCAATCTGGTTGTTGGACAGGCGGTGCTTATCCTGACCGACAATACCACGGCGGTGTGTTATGTCAACAGACAAGGAGGGACCCATTCTACCACACTCCTGACCATCGCTCTTCAGCTCTGGGACTGGTGCGTGTCCCTCCGAGTCCACCCTGTTGCTGTCCACCTGGCAGGGCAGGAGAATACGACAGCAGACGCCCTGAGCAGGGACACTTCTACCAACCACGAGTGGTCCCTCTCGGAGGAAGCGTTCCTCATGATATGGTGCTGCTGGGGTGATCCCGACATCGATCTCTTTGCCACGGTGTCAACACCAAGGCCTGGCGAGCAGCCAAAGGAGCCGGCTACAGGTCTCTTGCAGATAAGGCAGGGAATAAATTAAAGGGCTTTACTTCAGCAGAACAGAACAGGAAAAGTAGCAGTAAATACCGGCAGCAGGGAGACTCCCTGGCTGTTACATCACAGCCAAGCGAGCACACAGTCAAAGTCTGTTCAAACAGAAAAGTTACCAAAGCTGGTCCGAGATCAAGAGGTGGCGATGTTCCAGCAGGTCGGGCAGCGTTTCAGGAGGCCAAGCTAGGATCCCCAACAAGCACTCTCCCTCCAGAATGGACGGTTGTGAGCCGATAAAAAATCCAAGGCTGAGTGATCACTTTTATAGGCAGATCACTCCTCCAGGTGTTATCGCAGCTGGACCCTGATTGCCTGGCATTTTCTATTTAAACATTCTGACCTCCTGAGAGCACTCTTTTGCTCCTGATGCTGCTGGTAAGTAGGCACCCGCTCTTGAATCTCACTATCCGACTCTTCTGGCTTGGCTGGGTCTGGAGCAGCCCCTGGCTCTGCTTCTGGGACTACTGGAGCCAAGGGCTCTGTGCCTGGGGCAGCCTCGGGAGTGGGCTGTGCTGGTGCAGCAGGCTCCAAGGACTCTGGCTCAGACTCAGAGCTTGTGTCCTGGAGTTCCAGGGTCCTGACACACGGTGTCGAACACCAAGTGTCGCCGGTACTGTTTGAGAGCTGGCCAGGGACCGAACTCCCTCGGCGACGCGTTCCAGTACCGATGGACAGAGGGTCTCCTGTACATCTTCCCACCGTTTCTCCTGCTGGGCAGGGTGGTAGCCAAGATCCTGGCAGACTGAGCCGACGCCATCCTCGTCGCCCCGTACTGGCCAAGGCAGCATTGGTTCGCCCCGCTGCTCGAGGCCTCTCGGGGACGGCCGCTCAGGCTTCCAGCAGCGCCCAACCTGCTGTCTCATTCCGGCGGTCGCATCCTCCATCCCGACCTGCCTGTCCTGGACCTCCATGCGTGGAGGATACAGCCCTAGACGATCCTGCTATCCAGGACGTCCTTACCGCGGCTAGAAAAGAATCGACCCGCCGCAACTATGCCTACAAGTGGCGGCGGTTTGTGACCTTTGCGGAGGAGTGTGGAGACACGGTATTGCCAGTTGCTCTCGGTGCTGTGCTCCGCTTCCTGCTTCACTTGAAACAAGAGGGTCTCTCGTTTTCCTCGTTGAAGGTGTACCTGTCTGCCATTGTGGCCTACCAACCCCGAGGCTCTCCTTCGGCAGCGCTCTTCCGGAATGCCACAATGAAACAGTTCCTGAAGGGACTCCACCATCTATACCCGCCGGTATCGCCGCCGTTGCCTCCCTGGTCCCTATCTCTGGTACTCTCTCAACTTACGAGACACCTTTTGAGCCTATGGCCACTGCTGATGATAGGCTCTTGACTCTCAAGACTGCTTTCCTGGTGGCTGTCACCTCTGCCAGGCGTGCCCCCGAACTGACAGCGCTACGCGTTGACGACCCCTTCCTGGTTTTCCACCGGGATAAAGTGGTTCTCCGCCCGGACATTTCTTTCCTCCCAAAGGTCGTCTCTCATTTCCACCTTAACCAGGACATCATCCTTCCTACCTTCTATCCTAACCCGATGACCCCTCTGGAGAGGTCTTTGCACACCCTGGACGTTCGAAGGGCCCTGGCCTTTTACACTCAAAGGACTGCGGCCTACAGGCAGACCCCTCACCTGTTTGTCTGCCATGGTCATCGTCGCAGGAGCCACAAGGTGTCCACCCAGAGGTTCTCCAAGTGGGTGGCCCAGACAATTCTGCTTGCTTATGAAATGGCCAAGCAGCCTCCTCCTGACTTGCTTCGGCCGCACTCCACCAGAGCTGTGGCATCCTCAGCAGCCCTCTTGCGAGGTGTGGACCTTCAGGAACTTTGTCGAGTGGCGACCTGGTCCAGGCCCTCGACTTTCATCTGCCACTATCGGCTGGACTGTCGGTCCAGGAGGGATGCCCGGTTTGGACGAGCGGTGCTGGCCTCCATACTCTAGGGACCTGACCCACCGTCCTCCTGGTAAGCTGTAAAGTCTCCTAGTGTGTAAGGCACAGAGACCACGAAGAAGAACAGGTTGCTTGCCTGTAACTGTGGTTCTTCGAGTGGGCATCTGTGCCCTTACACACACCCACCCAACCGTCCCCTCGCTCTCAGGTCCCCTTTTTCGGCGGACTTATAGAACTGAGGAGAGACCGTTGCTCGGCGGGCTGAGCATGCTCAGTGGATACATGGGGGGAGGGGTTCCCGCCAAGCTACTAAGCTTTAGAATTTTCCGAACGGTACCGCGCATGCGCGAAAGCTCCTAGTGTGTAAGGGCACAGATGACCACTCGAAGAACCACAATTACAGGCAAACAACCTGTTCTTATCCATTCAATTTCACCTTAAATTGGAAGCACTACATGGATAGTAGGCTGACAGTTCTATAGCCACAAATGTGTAAAATGTCAGCAATCTTTTACTGCTGAGAAGATAATTTTTTGTTGGACTAATTCATGTTGTTAGAATAATGTTCTCAAGTTAAGCCTGATAGAAAATTCTTTCCAAGTCTAAACATTGCTTATGCTTCTGTACAATTAAGCTGTTATCACTATAGTTTTATCACTTTTTCAAATTTTGTTTTTCATGTTTTTAGAAATAATATGATGGAAACATGTTACATGTGTTTATGATTGCATTGTATATTTCATTATTTATTTATTGTATAGTTTATTATTTATTTGAGCATTGCATTGTACTGGCATGGCATGGCAGTGACTATGTATCAGGGTGCACAACTGTGGAAGCCTATGGGGCTGCATCAGCCCCATGAGAGACCTTGGAGGGCAGCACCCCCAACTCAGTCTTCCTGCCAAAAAAAAAAGTTTAAAAATTGCCCCCAAATGCCCACCATGGGACATTGGGGTATTTCTGGCATGGTTTTAGGCCACCTGGCCATTTTTGGCCCAAGTGAGGACTTTTTTAACAAAAGGAAGTGAACAGACATAACTTCTTGTTCATGTCCTTTTTCTTTTTTTAAAGACTTTCCTGAACATTAACCAGACCAGGGGGTGAGAAATGCAACTATATTGCCTCCCACATATCCTGGAGGGAATTGGGGACATTTTGACCCAAGGTGGGCCTTGCTACACACAAAGTAGCCCTGGGGGCACATCCAGTCCCCAGTGTAGTGGGCTACTCTTTGCCCATCCCAGCTGTGTACCAGAGCTCTCAGTTCAGCCAGGATTGTTCTGGTAGACTGGAGAATTTGAGGAGAGGCATATTTTCATATGATATTAGCATTAAGAACAGACATACCTGCTGGCTGCTTAACTGAATCCAACACACAGCTGCCATCCATGCATGGTAGGGAAGTCTGAAGAAGGGAGCCAGTGTGTATATGCTAAGCCTGTGATCTATTTTTCACTGTTTGCAGTTTTCAGAATCACCATAAGAGTCTACACGCATATTACAGGCTCCTCTTCTTCCGAGTTGCTCCCATCCATGCGGATGGTGGGTGTGCAAGGCTAGTGGGGGAAATCAATAAAGTCTAGGCCAGTGATTAGGGGTTTGTTTTCTTCTTTTATTCTGAGAGGTGCATTGAATGCAGAGAGCTTCTGGAGGAGCATTGTTTTTCCACTGGTAGGCTGGGCCAAAGATAAAGAGGTGCAACCAAAAGTGCAAGCACATTTAGCTTGAAGCGGTTACTACCCATAGCTAAGACTTAGGAGGAGCCTTCCAACCTTTTTGAATGGGGGAAACATAAAAGCTCAGGGTATTCCTGTGGGATGGAATTGAAATGAGATCATTGTCTTCCCAAAGACTTCTGCCCCTACCTAATGACATTTTCCTTCAGCCTCCAAATTTCTAGCATTGCAGATAATGCGTCATTAAAAATAATTCATAATCTAGAACTCTTCTATTTACTGCACTCACATTGCCTTCATAACTTTGCCATCTTCTTTGTACTTTTAAATGCTCTGTTACCCCATAATGTGGGAGATTCAGAGGTCCACTCACAGTGCCAGTAGCTCTGTTCAAAGATGGAGAATTATTAGCTCAAATCAGGAGGCCTGCAAGAGGGAGATAACCTAGCAAGATCTTTCCACCAGTGTTTACAAGATCTCCTCAGGGAGAAATCAATCAAAGACTCAAAAATAGACTAAAATGTGTTTTATTTAGGGAATTAACTATGACACTCAGGAAGCAAGCACTCACACAATCACACAAGGCTAGCTGAATGAGAAAGGGAAGAAAACTGCTGATAGCAAGGTTTCAAGGGTAATGGGGGTGATATGTACTGATCTGCAGAGCAGCAAAGAAACAGTGATATGGCTTAGATTCTTGCCTAAGAACAGTACTCGTTCAGAAATCAAATTGACAGCATGGCTAACAGCAAGCAAAATACTATGTCTTTACTGCTTACACTCAGTTTCTACCTAGAGGACATGGATGTGAATGCTTCTCTGGCCAGGTAAATAATTGAGTTCGTAGAGTTGGGTCCAGAATGGTCTAACAGTCTTAGTGCTAGTGACAAAGAGATAATGGACGATGTGATAGTTCTGTAATAGTTGGACAGGTGTGGGGACAATGGAGTGATTCACAGGTCGGTGGGAAATAGGTTTGAAACAGTGGTTTGGTGGGAACTTCCCCATTGCTATTGCCCAAAAGCAGAGTTGTTACAGCTTAGCTAAAGCCTATTATCTCTGGCGTTAGCTGGCGATTTCCTGACTGTGACCTGGCTACTCTTAGAGGGGATCTCTGACCTACTTTGCAGCCAGTGTCTTCCTCTTGTCCACCTTGGTCATACATGACATCAGGGTACATTTTACATTAATGCTGATTAACCTATCTTGCCAATTAAACTATATCTCGCCAAATAAGTAATATCAAAGCGTGGTGGTGTATAGCCCCGTAACAGCTCTACTGAAGCTTTAAATTACTGCAATGCCAGAAATTGGGGGACTGCAGGGAAATTTCATTTGGCGGGGGGAGCAGAACTCGTACAGAGGAGCAATGTGCTTTTGCCCTCCCAGCAGCTATTGTTGTTGTTGTGTCCCTTCAGGTGATTTCTGACTTACGACCACCCTAAGACAAACTTACTACAGGGTTTTCAGGGGCTGAGAGTGTGTGATACACCCAAGATCACCCAGTGGGTTTCTGTGACCCTTGTGAACAGATGTGAAGCCACTGAGGTGTCATGGAAAAGAGGCAGAGCCACCTGGGGAGCCCAAAGGGCTAGATTGGAATAATAGAAGGAATCAGGCCAGGGCCTAGAGTTCCCCACCACCGTTCAGTTTATTGTATTTACAGGCAGACTATCATGAGTGAAAGAAATCTACCGAGGGGCTTTGAAAAGAAAAGATTTTCAGAAACACTTTGCATCTTGGTCTGACATTCTGTCATTTAAATGCAAATACTGAGCTATCTCTTACTTGTCTTTAACAAAACTGTACTACCCTCATGTTTGTGTCAAGTCTGACGAGTAATTCCTGCTTTGCTGCCTATTGACTTTAAAGACAGTGGTACAGATTAACTCCTATACAGAGGCAGGAAAATAATCTTAGAGATGGACAAGAGCAGGAGATGATGGGAGAAAAAACTGTATTAATATTACATTTGATGTCTGTAAGAGTTTTGGTAGTGTTTTCTGGCTTAAGCATAAGGTATAATGTAGTTGTGGCACTTCCTTCTTCCTCTTTGTAACACTTCTGAAATAAGCTGATTTTAATACAACAGTCAATATGAGAGCTTTAGATTTATTCAAGTAAAGATAAACTGTCTAGGGGTTATATTCAATCAGACCAATGATCTACTCAGCCTAAAACTTATCTTTGACTAGCACTAATTCTAAGATGTTGTGCTGGTGACCTGGAAGTCCTTGTTTATCAACTTCAGAGGGAGACTTCATCATGCAACTACTGAACCAAAATGAACCAATAAATCTGATTCTACATTTCTTCAAACAAAAATATGTATGTACCAATGTTTGAGGAGTTGTATTTAATTTTTAAACATTTTTTTTAAAAACTGTCCTCTTTTTTAGTTTGATCAAGCAGCAGATACTGAATTAGCTTGGGTTGATGAAACAGAAAAGAAACTGATGTCTCTGGATGATATTAGGCTTGAACGTGAGCAGACCACTGCTCAGCTACAAGTTCAAAAGGTAAACAAATGTGATGTTGCCTGTCATGTATTAATCACTACCTATTACTTTTCCTGCCATGATTTAATTTTCAGCCCATTACAGTACATGCTTTGGCTCTATGCCTCCAGTACTCATAACACCAGATTTTTTTCTCCCCTCCATTATTTGATTAGGCATTTACCATGGAGATTTTGAAACACAAGGACACAATAGAAGAACTTATTGCATCTGGAGATGAGATTATGAAGACCTGTACGGAACAAGAGAAACAAACAATGAAGGTAATAAGATATTACTTGCACTTGTGTAGCAATGACTTTTACTATCTGTTTACATAAGTAGCTACCAGTCCACATGCTCCAAGGGAAAGTTTAGTTTAGTTATTGAATAGTTTGGACCACAAGAGGAAGGGGCACCCTCCAGCACTGATCTGTCCCCCACTCTCTGCTACTTTATGAATGTGGTTATGATTGTTCTTATCCAGTGCTGCTGCTTGTACTACTACTACTATTGAAGGAATAAGTACATATATGGAGTGTTTTGTGCTTTAGCTGGTAGTTATGGAGGAAGTTGATGTAAAAGAGAGACTTGGTCTCTGATAATGTACAAAAATGGATTTACAATTTGCCCTCCTCTTTTGTGAATGTTGGGGGTCCAAAACCTTCATAGAAGTGGAAAAGATATGAATATCTCCCCCCCGAGTGAGTGAGCAAAGGGATGCACATGTGCTCCTTCTCTCCCTCTTTCCCTCATCCCACCACTTTTCCCCTGACCACCCTCTCAGTTGGGAGCAACCACACGTGTGCCTTCCCTCCTCCTGCTCCCCTGCCTGCTCACATGAGTGGCTGTGCAAAGGAAGTAGGGGCAGCAGCTAATCTGCAAACAATCAAACTCTTGACAATCAGACTTGCAAATGTGAAGGGATGACGGTATTTCTCAAATTAGCCAAATGTGTTTTGGCCATGAAGTATTTATATGACCTTCTTTGGGAACAGCAGTTTGACAATCAACCTGTAGGATCTGCTTTCCCCCAAAGAAGGCCATACAAATATTTCTAGGCCAAAATGCTTTAAGCTAGTTTGTGAAAGAAAACTTTTTTCATAACTCCTGTGATAAGGTCTTTCTTTTATATCTGATTCATTGCGTGTTTCTTGTTCCCCTCTGCTTTTGTTCTGTTTTGATTGAGGAATTTCAGAAATATCACAGTTCAATCCCTGATCCCTGATTTTTAGGAAATGTATATTTTAAAAAACTTGAACTGTTCTTATTTAGGTTACAACTCTTGGGACAAAATTTTCCCTACATCTGTTCCACCACCTTCACTGATCTCAATTGCTTACCACTAAATGTCTGACTTTTAATTCTCCATGTTTTTGTATTACATGCTGTCTATTCCTCTAGCAGAAATCTTCTACTTGATCAAAATTCTTCCATGGAAGGAAGAAGGAGGCCTTCACTTTGCAAAAAGCAAAGTGTAGGTACAAGCCAGGGTATTTCCAGTGTGTCCTCCAGAACCAGAAATGCTGTCTTAGAAATGCTGTCTTATACCCATATCATATGGTGTCCATTTTCTTCAGCCCTGCCTTCATCTTAAGGGAAGCTTAATTCTGGGTTGTGCTTTCATTTTGTCTATTTTGACTACTTGCCAGACTTCTTCCTCAATGCACAGTAAGGAGTTCTGTTCAGCAGAATTGGGGAACTTTTGGCCCTCCAGTTGTTTTGGACTTAAAATATTCCAGACAGCTTAGCCAATATGGGATTATGGGAGTCGTAGTCCCTCTGAAGGGCCAAAGTTTTCCGTCTGTACACTAATATAACACATATGCACATACACATGTGTGAGAGAAGAAAGTTACACATTTTACTTAGTAACAGTAGTTAGCGGCATATGTCTCTTCCTTGCATTAGTATGTTTCTGTGGATGCTGTCAATGAAAAATGGGTGCTAAATTATAATTCTCCTAATAGCACCTATTTTCAGAATTATTTTTAAAAGAAAAAATTCAGATTAGTGTCAGATTAGCATCGGTTATGTGTGGTAGTGGGATGTTTTATAACTGTTTAGATAGTTGAAATCTTGTAAATGCCTTCAACAAGTTGATAAATGCTATTGTTTGTTCAACAGAAAAAACTGGAAAGCCTCATGCAGAAGTATGATAAACTCTGTCAGATGAACTCTAAGAGAAACCTACAACTAGAACGGGCTCAGTCTCTAGTTAGTCAGTTCTGGGAAACATATGAAGAGATTTGGCCATGGTTAACTGAAACAAAAACGGTCATCTCACAGCTTCCAGCACCAGCTCTTGAGTATGAAACTCTAAAGCAACAGCAAGAAGAACATCGGGTAAGCGGGTGGGGATCTTAATAAAAACCAGCTGAAATGCAGCCCTTTTCTTAAAAATGTTAGAATGTACAAATGCAACTGCCCAAATTACTTTTTGATATTAATTCAAAATGTAATATAATCTTAGTTTGAGATTATTCTTGTAAGACCAAGACCGAACAGCTATGAGAGTGTGGTTAAGTAGACATATAAACCATCCTCAGAATCAGAAAGGGAATAATAACAGTTAACAGTAGATTTTGTTGTTTCTTTGTTTTCAGGCTGGAGGCAAACAAGAATTAAAGTGCTTAGAAGTGCATTCCAAAAGTTTACTGTTAAGATCAGTGTTTTGGCCAATCAAGATACTTAAAAACACAGAGTCCAGAAACTGTAGACAGAAGGCAGATTAGCACAAGACAAATAGTAAAAAGCATTCAGCCGGTTATCCAGCACTGTGAATGATTTATAAACTAACAGTTTTGTAAAAGTTGCCAAATTGTTTAAATACAACTATAAATAGCTTACTAGTGCTTGAATAACCAGCAGGCAAGTCAAACATCTGAAGCTATAGCAGGATCATATACAATATGCAGGATCACCTGATATTTTTCAGGCTTGCAGAAAATGCTGTGTTTCAAATTACATGGCAATTCACAGTTGTACACTGTACAATCATTTTGAAAGTACGAGACTCAATTTTTCTAGTTTCCTAGTGTGAAAGATATGCCACTTACTGAGAGCTAAAAGCAGAGCAGTCACTTTTCAGCCTATGGCAAAATCCAATGAACCTTAACATGCAAAAGGTAATTGTTTAGACTTCCATGCCAGCTGATTCTGTTGGACATGCAAAGAACTAGAATGTGGCAATGTAATGCTATGATACTGATAAGTATTTTGCTTTACTAAAGCAACTGCGGGAGTTGATTGCAGAGCACAAGCCTCACATAGATAAGATGAACAAAACTGGACCTCAGCTTCTGGAACTGAGCCCATGGGAAGGTTTTTCAATCCAAGAGAAATATGTAGCAGCTGATGCCCTTTACAGTCAGATTAAAGAAGATGTCAAAAAGCGAGCACAGGCACTGGATGAAGCCATTTCTCAGTCTACCCAGGTAAGATTATTCATCAGAATAACAACTACAATCCTCTTGAAGGATTTTCTTATCTTATATCAATATACCCAAGGTTCATACTGGGCTTATCAGGAAGGCAAGTCACCCATGCTATGTCAACACTTGAGTCACTGTGATAGGTTTGTTTTTCTTATCTGTCTAGGCACAAGGGCACATATTTTTGTGCAAAATGTGTGAATTTTATCATCAGTTTCTAAAAGGAATATTTTCTTGGGACAGTATCCTCTATAAAGAGCCAATATAGCATGGTAGTATAACATGTGAGACTTAGAATGAAGAAACACAAGTTCAGATTTGGGCCAGTCACTGGCTGTTTGCCAAATGTAAATTAAAGGATAGTTTTGAGAGTAAAATCAGTAAAATTTGAGTGTCTTTGTCTTCTGATTCTACATATTTAAGACATAGTTTCTCTCTCTCTTTTACAAGGCATTACATTAAATATTTTGGGTTAATACAGAAGAAAAGACAGCCCCTCCCTCCCCTCCTCCCTTTGGGAATCGTGCCTAAAAATGGTTAAATGGAGGATGGGAGGGGGGATACAAGAGTAAAATTGGTTTGTGTTATGAGGCCCTGTGTTTGGCCTATGTACCTGGGCCATGAATGCCTCAGCATGTACTGCTTGAACTTACAGAGGATTCTTCCACACCATAAATACACTTTGTTGCCAGTTGAGAATGACAAATCAACCTCTTATGTACAAAAACTGCTTATACTCATTTTTTTGGTTATTGCTGAATGAAGATATTTAAAACGTGCTTGTTTTAAACATGCTTATACAGCAATAACTTTTTTTTGAAAAATTGGCTTGATCTAACTTCTTTAAGATGTTGCTCTTAACCTGTCTTTCACCCGTTTCCTCTCCCCCACTCCCTCACCAATTTATCTTCCTAGTTCCATGACAAGATAGATTCAACTATTGAGAGCCTGGAGCGCATCGTTGAACGTCTGAGGCAGCCACCTTCAATCTCAGCAGAGGTTGAGAAGATTAAAGAACAGATCAGTGAAAATAAGAATGTATCTGTAGACCTAGAAAAACTTCAGCCAGTGTATGAAACACTCAAACAGCGTGGGGAGGGAATGATTGCACGTTCAGAAGGAGCTGATAAGGATATTTCTGCTAAAGGTAATGGGAGTTCACCAAACTGAACATGCCCTTGTATGATTGTAATAAGCAAAATAGAAGAATATAAAAATGTTCTAGAAAAAAAGAAGGAAACCAACTATTAATTTGTGTTGGTTCTTTCTGGTGAGAGAACATGAATCTTGACTAGATGTTCTGATTGATTTGTATTTCATGATTATTGATGATTATTAATGTGATATATGCAATGACCACTTCTAGGGTCTCTTAAAATTTGCTTTCCTTAACTCCAAGATAAATATATTGGCAAGCAGCTCCATAGAATTAGATTTTGATTTTGATGCCCATGTAACTGTCTGAGATATTTTACTGTCTAGTGGTTCAAGATAAACTGGATCAAATGGTCTGTGTCTGGGAGGATATCCATACCCTAGCTGAGGAAAGGGAGGCCAAACTGCTTGATGCCATGGAATTAGCGGAGAAGTTCTGGTGTGATCACATGGCACTTGTAGCAACTATTAAAGATACTCAAGATTTTATCAGAGAATTGGAAGGTGCTGGGATTGACCCTTCAGTCGTAAAACAACAGCAGGAAGCTGCAGAGGTAGGTGAAAACTGTTCCTGGGGTGTTCTTCAACAGTCCTTATAAAATGATATATAAAACCCAATACAGCTCAGGTCCAGACTATTTGAAGAACCATATATCCCTTTATGAGTCTGCCCATACTCTGAAATGTGCTTATTTTAAATATGCTTATTCAGCAATAACTTTTGATCCAACTTCTTTTAGATGTTGCTCTTGTCACTCCAAATTAATTTAGTTTTCTATTCCTGAATGCCATAGCATGCAAGATTTGACATTTTTCTTCTTTTTTTTTCTTCATTTTTTTCTTTTAGACTATCAAAGAAGAGATAGATGGATTACAGGAAGAATTAGACGCAGTTGTGAACCTTGGCTCTGAACTCATAGCTGCATGTGGAGAACCTGACAAACCCTTAATCAACAAGAGTGTAGATGAGGTACGGGTCATGTAAATATTTGGTTTTTTAAGCACCTGTAAAGAGGATAGGGAGGGAGATGGGTGGAAGACTGATATATGCTATGTAAGTTAAAAACTTGTCACAAAAGCAATATTCTTCTAAGAGTGACAAGCAACAATAACCACACTGGCTTTGGGAGTCTGTGCTCTTTGGCCTCAGTAAACTACAAACCCCAGAATTCCACAGGATGTTGAAAGTGGAATAATAGCACTATAACAGTGGTAGGGTGGAAAGGCTCTTGGTTTGATCGTGTAACCTTTCAGATGTTTTCCAGAACTGGAGGAAAATCCTGTTGTACTAATGCTTCAGTAATCTATATATTTAGCAATGTCCCAGTACACAGGGAAAGTTATGTCCCCTCAAGATTAACCTACCTTAAATAGTATGCTGGAAGCAGATGTGTAACAGAGATTTCTTAAACCGTGAAGGAATAATCTGGGAAAGAAATCCAAAATTTTTCAAGAAAGGGAGTGAAAGCTGCATGTTTCCAGGAATGAGAAACATTTTTCAACCTGTTGGTGATTACCTTGTGCCTAAAGCAGAAAGTGTGTGGGACCAAATTAAATGTGGGCTCGGCTACCCCACTTTGTCATAGACACGCGTGCATTCATACATACTTACATGTGTATAAGCTTGCTGTCTGCTTTTGATCATGGCATGCATTCATATTCTACAAGTGTTATCTGAATAGGCCTTAAGTTTTCTGGATGTAAAATTTTATCTAACATCTCCATCCTAGCACCTCACCTCTACTTTTGATGACATTCATTAGCACAGTAGTCATATAAAAAAGACTTACGCTGAGACATAACAGTGGTCCAGCTATCCCAATGTTATCTTTTCCAGTGATTGATAGCATTGTACAATTTTGTGCTTATTTTATGTGCAGCTAAGAGGAATCAAATTTGGGGTTTTCTATAAGCAAGGGAGCCAGTGTGGTATAGTGGTTTGAATGTTGGACTATGAGTCTGTAGATAAGGGTTTGAATCCTCTCTTGGCCATGGAAACCCATTGGGAGACCTTGGGCAATCTAGTGGGTTTCCATGGCCAAGCAGGGATTCGAGCCCTGGTCATTCTCTCAGTTTCAGAGGAAGGCAGAGGCAAATGCAAACCCTCTTTGAACCAATTCTGCCAAGAAACCCTGTAATAGGTTTTCTTAGAGGCCCCATTAGTCAGAAATGACTTGAAGGTACACAGCAACAAAACATTCAAGGTGCATATTCCACCACTGAACTATGGCCTCCAAAATCAGTAAGAAGAACAAGCCACCAAAATCCTGGTGAACAGGATCATTGTCATAACTGGAAACCATGTAACAGGTCTGATAAATATTCCAAACAGATTTTGTGGCCAGTTACTTCTCTTGCTCCTATGGCAATTTTAGTTAGGTTGTTGCATAATGTTTGTATAATAAGCAAAGAGACCATTTTGGCTTTATAGACATTTATTTCTTATCTTAACCTAAACTGGGTCTCCATTTAAAATGCAGCTAAATTCTGCTTGGGATGCTTTAAATAAATCTTGGAAGGAGCGTGTTGACAAACTTGAGGAAGCCATGCAGGCTGCTGTTCAGTATCAAGATGGGTTGCAGGTAAGATTATTTTAATGTTTTAAAACTGCAGGGGGACCACTAGTATTATTTTAGTAGGGTTTTTAAATGAGTAACTTTTCTCCTCAGCCAGGGATCTTTGGGAGTATTGACAATATGTGCTTTAATTCCTTCTTTTTGGTCAAAAGAATTGTTGTTCTAAACACGTAAAACTGTAAAGATTGATACACTGCAGAAAATGTTCTGTTTGGATTTCTAAACTCCCAAATATCTAAGATTATTTTGGGACAGAACCCTGATTGTTTTATTGGTATGCCAAATTCAAATCTTGAGCAAGTTACGTTTTAGAAGTACAACCTGTGAGTGAGAGATTCTGGAAGTTGTACTCAAAAACCCTGCATTGTACCAAATCTGTACAGTGCTGACTTGCAGAGAGCCATGAGGACTATGGAGTCTTGCCTGTTAGGCCTGCTCATAATGGTGTATGGTAACTTTAATTTGCTGTTACCAAATATTTTACTCTGCTAATATTCTAAATGCCTTATTTAAAATAGTGTTGTGTTGTTCAAAACCTTGGGTTGTGGCACTTAAAAATCCAAATAACTATGTAAGAAAATAATTTAGGACTTGAGCCAGTCAATGTTATGTACATTTTATGGGCAAAGCTGCATGGTATTCCTTAAAACTATAATTGGATGCTCTGGCATTAATTTCTTCTCTTAAAAGTGTGTGTGTGTTGATTTAGATGACAGCCCTAGTTAAAAGGGAATATTATGTTTTCAAACTCTCTCCCCACCCATATACAAATCTTCTTTTCTATAGTATGAAGATGCAGAAGGAAATATTTTAGGTAAAACACACAACCTATATGTACAAATTAAATCTGTTTTTTACTTATGATTTCATGTATAGTCATGGCATAGTTCGGACAAACCATGGTTTGTCATTAGCTGCCCAAGCTGGCGTAAGCCTCAACCTCACACATCCTCCCCATTTCTTGTATCTGGAGAAAGAAGTATCAAGTTTTCTTTCAGGATTTGTGTCAACCATCTGATCATAATTTGATATCCTGGTTTAACTGATTACAGCCAGCCCTTCCACATTCACTGGTTTAGTATTCACAGATGTGATTATTCATGGATTATTTGCTGCTGCTTCTGCTGGTGCCCTATGCCATTTTTAATAGGGATGTACATATAAGTCTCACCTTACATTCACAGTCTCTCTGCAAACCTCAAGAGACTGAGAATGTGAAGTGATGCTTGTAAATCTCTTATTACAAATAGTGTAGGGTGGCAGCGGACGTGGCAGCAAGCCACGTCTTGTGAAGGAGCCGCACCACCTCAAAAGCAGAAATGGGCAGCTGGTGTGCTCCCTAACACTGATTCAAATGTATTGTGTACTGTACATTTGAATCTGTGATGGGTTGAATCTATGGATCATATTTGTGTGTGTGTATTAAATAATGGTTTGGGGGCCCATAGACATTTGCAGTTTTTCCAATTTCATGGGGTCTTGTGCCCCTCACACCCATGAATGTGGATGGATGACTGCATAGTTTGCACAAACCATTGTTTTCTGTATATAGATGAAGAGCATGGTTTGTTATAAATGGAGAATGAATGCTTAAAATGTCTTCCCCCTTAAGCATGAAGTGAAGGAAAGCAGAAGAAGCTTGTAGGTTGTTGCAGTTTATTCATATATTGGCAAACCATAATTTGTTATTACATCTGGTGTAGTTTTGCATGTCACTGAACAAAGAGCAAGGAGAATCCTGTTTGAAGAGTTTGGTCATGACAAAATGTGAGATGGTGACTTTAAAAGAGAAAGGTCTTATATTTTAAAACTGACAGGTCTTTGCTGAAAGGTCTTATAAAATACAGTTTCCGTATATTTTAATCTGACATCATGCCATGTTAGTTGACATGTAATTTGTCTGCATGAGAAGCATGCCTATAAATGAATATCTTTATATTATATGGCTACTAGCTTCCTAACCACCTATTAATGCAGTTAAAGTGATAGTTCTGGTACACTGGATTTTGTAACAGAAGCACTGTACTTAGCTGTGGATTTTTCAAGATAGGTTTTTGAATATATTAGTAGTCAAATAGTGCAAGAACCTGCAATGTAAAACCACATTCATCTGTCTCCTAAAATTCTCTATGCAATCTAGGTACTAAATTGTACTTAATATAGCAATAGATTGCTTTTTATTTAGGATGAGATCTAGCAGCATCACTAAATACTAACTGCCATAAAGGTTCTTTTTCCCCATTTCAGATATTGAAGCTTATTTTTATTAAAATTTTTTCATATGATTGCTACACCATGACCCAAACTTATTATATGATCACGTTTTGATCTGAACATACTGCTATCAATTTAAAAACAAATTAAGTGCCAGTTCTGAGGTATACTAGACTTTTTAGAAGACTTTCAGTAAATAGCATCCCACCTTTTCCAGAATTCTCACACTGTCTTAATAATAATGTTAACTCTGATTGGTATCATCGTGTTGATATTCATTAGATCATTTGCAAATGTATGTGAATTCCTGTTTCACTATTTTGATTACAGACATTATTTATAAGGCGGAAGACCTACCCATTAGATTCTAATACAATAAATCATTTGTTTAAAATCCAGAAACATTTTGTTGCTTTGTGCTGATTATCTCATTGTTCCATGAGAATTCCTAAATATATCCACTGAAATAGCAGGAAATTACAATATTCTGTTTAATTTCAGTAACAAAGGGATGATTTTGTATTATTGAATAACTCGGTAGGGGGAAGATCATTGCAGTTTGCATGTGACTGGGACCCTCCTCCTTTTTTTTTTTTTCCAACTGGGCCAGGCAAGCATGTTAAAAGACAACTGGTTTTTTATCTCTTAGTTTCCCCATCTAAGAATTTGTCCAAATCATGGATTATGATCTTAATGTTTTATTTGACTCTTGGGTCCCAGCAATGAGAGTCTGCCTTTTTCAGCATTCGTTTCTTGGTTCTAATCCTTAATCTAAAAGCCACCTATCCTTTTAGCCTTAGTCCTGTAGTATCTCCCAATATGTACTGGCTGCCATCCAGAAGACTCTTGTATAGAAGTGGAGTGCTTTCCCTCTTGAGGCTAAGTTGGCAAACTCCTAGATTTTTTTTTTCAGAGAAAGGGATGTCCTTGTGATATATGGATGTTCACATGTGTATATACTCTTAAATGGAATATCTGCTGTCAAGTGGAATATCTGCAGGAGCTGAACTGTGAACACAGCTGTTCGGTCATAAATGATGCTTAATTCCTCATATTCACACGTCATTATTGAGGCATGAATTTGTCTTTGTTACCCAACATTTTGAATGTAATGAAAATGTGGACATCTGTTACCTTTCCAGTTATCTTGGGTCATAGGTTTTGGCACTGGAAGAGCATTTGGAGAGCTTACAGTGAGTCTCTTTCTGATGATACAGAGATAGCATATTAGTCTGTTGGAACAAAAGCAACAAAGAGTTATGACACTTTAAGAACTAGCTAAACAAATTTATTGTGAAATAAACTTACGTTTTGACACTGGAAATACAGTTTTTTTTAAAAAAAAGAATGATATTTGCCCACATTTACTCTCAGTTTCAGCAGATGTTGTGCGATGTTGCTTGTAAGGAGAATCGTGCAGATTCTAAATTTCTTCTAATAGCTCTGATTTCATGCAGTAGGACATTATTTAGACTGCAGTCCTGTGTAACCATCTGTAGAAACACATTTTACTAAAGTCAGCACAAGTTGCATATGAATAGACATCATACCAATAAAACAGTGTTATTTTCCTTATTGATATGTCTAATTATACTGACTCAATTTAATCTCCTACGTTACAGGCAATATTTGACTGGGTGGATATTGCAGGCAGTAAATTGGCTTCAATGTCACCAGTTGGAACAGATCTAGAAACAGTAAAACAACAAACAGAAGAGCTGAAGGTATGAAATGCGTATTCTTCTGTTACATCTTTCTATGAAGGGTAGTATCCAGAATCACTTTGCATTCACTTTATAATAAAAGTAAATTATTTCCATATGAACATGTCATTTTAAACCTACAGCCTGTAGGAGTCTGAAAGTAATATGACATCAATTTCCCCTAAAGGTTACTTGGGAGCTTTAGAAAGAGGTCAGTTTTTCCTCACTGCATCAATTACTTTTATGACTTTCAGCTTCCTTTTTAAAATGTGTGCAAGTTTCTGCACAGTCTGTCATTTTTGATAACATGGATCATTCCTAAATATTCAGAGATCACTTAATTTCCACTAGAGTTCACTGAGCTAGGAAGCAAAAATCCCCAGGCAACTCTAAAAGCAAATTTGGAAGTGGAATATGACTCATTCTGTTCATAATACCTGGATGCTATTGTTTTTTTACATAGGAAGCAGAGATGGTATAGGATATCCTGTTTTAGGGCACAGAATTAGAGTAGATGAGCCATTCCAGTTCTGTTATTGTAAAAGCAGAAGTAGAAGTAGACAAATTGTAAAAATTAACAGGAAATTATTACTAACCAATATTTAAGCCTTTCTCTCTGCAGTGGCTTCACATTGAAATTGGGGTTACAGTATTACCTTACAAATGAAAGCATGGTTTAGAAGATCATTCAGATTGGGGTGGGGTGCTGATAGTGATACATCATGGTAGCCTACTGGAGAGTAGCAGGTAAAAAGTGGTTTTGTATTTGTTTCTTCTCCTTCACAGTTCTCATCATATATCTTTGTCCAAATATGTTTGACTACACAGGAATGGGCTTACGTTAATGGGCTGAAGCTAGAAAGTTTCAGGAAGTGTTTTGAAGCATATACCCACTAATTTACAGACTGTGTTGAAAACAGAGGGAGGTGCTCAATGAAACTTTGTTCCTCAGATTTTCTAAAGGCCAAACTCCTGTCATTCAAGTAGATCTCTTGCTTCTTTGAACCTAAACTCTGTGTCCTGTGGCTCCCTGTGTTGACTGGGTTGAGAGTTTTCTGAAAAAGTACCTTTTACAGATTTGAAGAAAGGACTCTTGATAAAGAGGAATCATTATGTGACAGTTGCCACTAGGGTTCCAAGTTCATGTAGGTGTACCGATATGCAGAAATGTTTTTTCACCCACAGAATTAACATCAGAGGAGAACTTTTTTGTAAGCCCCCCCCCACTTTAATATCCAGTGCCTCTTTTTACACAGTAAAGGGGTGATTTGAGCAAGGAATGTAGGTGGGTCCAGAGTACTGGAACACGTTTGTGGAAGGGCTTCTGACTTTATTTGAGGCTTCCATAGAAGGAAGGCCATAGAATGATTTTTGGCTGATTCCTCCCTTGGTTGATTCCCTTGCACTGTGCAGAGCACATTTTCAGGGAAGGTGGAGGTGTTTCATGAGGAAGCAAAAATTGTCTCCCCCCACCCTTTCCATCAGTAGGAGCCTCCCTGAACTAAAACTCAGTTCAAGGAAAATCTAGATCTAACCCTTATGTGACTTATAGGCCACTGTGGTAATAAAGAGCGCACACAGTACTCTTCTCTGAGTGATATCCCCTTCTGTGTTCCTGTGTTTCAACAGCAATTTAAGAAAGAAGCTTATCAGCAACAAATAGAAATGGAACGACTGAACCACCAGGCAGAGCTATTACTGAAGAAGGTGACAGAGGAAAGCGATAAGCATACTGTACAGGATCCTTTATCTGAACTCAAGCTTTTGTGGGAAGGTCTGGAGGATAAAATCGTTAGCCGCCAGGTAAGCAGAAGCTGGTATACAAATGTTTTGCAAATGGCCTTCATGTGTTGCAAATACATGCCCACGCAGTCATTGATAGCATGATGCCCATGAATTTCAACTGTTACTCCCTTTTATGAAATGAATGTACCTAAGCACTATCTTTTTATGAGGTATCTCCTCCTTGATTTATGGCATGAAATAGTGTATTTGCTTGCCCCACTACTTGGGTTTTTTTGTTTGTTTATTACCAGCTTCTAAACAGACAGTGTATAGTGAGCAGAGAATGGTATTACATGACAAGGCTTATAGCTACATGCTCTTGCATTCTGCAAAGTTTCTGTTAAATCCTGAAATGTTGCTGTCTTTTAACTTGTTTTAAATTTCTGCCTTCTGTGCAGGTTTCACTGTAGTGCTATACATATTTACCTGGAGATAATTCCCATTAAAGAACTCAGTTGATTTAATCTCACTTTGAGATTTTCTTTTGAGTAGACATGGTAGGATTTCACTGTTAATCATGATCTTAGCATCCTTTGGGGGGATCTGATACAAACTTGGAGCGCAAGGGTCCTTCCCACAGTGACACCACAGTTGCTTATCCTATGTATACAATATCATGAGCAATGAACAAAAAATGTTAATTCCGAAATTACTATTCTGCATTCTACATATCTGAAGATAATCTGCTTCTCCTAATTTAATAATAACACCCAGCCTGAGAGTCCTATAAGTTTGCTAACTATTTTTGACTTTTTGGTCTACTGATCCCTTCTAGTTTAACTCTTTTTAGTTTCTGGCATGTTTGGTAGACCATGCTGCCAACTAGCCCCTGAACTTGCAGAAATTGACCACACCTCACTTTAACCATGAAGGCAAATAGACGGTCTTTGGCAAGTCACCACCTCTCAAGCCAACCTTTCTCTCAAGAATTGTGACAATGAAAGGAGGTTTACTTTATAATCTTTAAAAATATAAAATTGTAGCAAAAGTTTAATCAGTTATGGATGCTATAGGTAGTGCTTCTCGTGGATGCTCTTGTTAATAATGTTGCTTCCAGACAATGTCACTGCTCACAGCTGTATGACATAATTCTTGGATGGCATCTCTTTATTCAGATTGTTCATTTGAGGTTTAATTGGACTAAACCTGTAGTAACATAGTGATAGGCTTAACATAATGTAAGAATTTCCTTTTTCCATTTTCCTGTTTTATTACAGCACAAGCTGGAGGGTGCTTTGTTAGCTTTGGGGCAGTTCCAGCACGCCCTGGATGAGTTGCTGACATGGTTGACGCATACTGAAGACCTGTTGAATGATCAGAAACCTGTGGGTGGTGATCCCAAGGCTATTGAAATTGAATTGGCCAAACATCATGTATGTAACTGATGGTTCTGTAGCTCACTCACTTGTGATATATTTGGATCTCCTTTTTTGGCAATATTTACAAATAAAATGTACATGTTAAAATAATGGTTTATAAGACCTCAGACTATGGATTTGTATGTAAGAAACAAAGTTGCTGATGCAAAAGAATTATTATTTCCTTCTTTAAGTTCAGAAGTGGCTCAGGCTATCTTATTTATAAAAAAAAAAAACTTCTTGGTGAACTGTCATATAATATCCTGACTTCATAAATGAATAACAGATAGAAATAGTGTTCAGCAAACACATAGTGTCATGTACTTCCTGAGTATTCAGTCTTCCACGCTAGAAAGAGATCACAGAATAAAGCTTCCTCTTTGATGATCAGAAACTTCAGGAAGCTGGCAAGCAATAGCCATCGATTTAAAAAAAGAAAAATCAGCATCAAAATATAAAAGAAAATGGCATCTATTTCTCTAATACAACTTTTGCTTAAAAAAAAAAGATTGGTAGAAATATATTTACACAAGGACAATGGGAACGTAGGAAGCTGCCTTGCGCTGAGTCAGAGCAGTGGGCCATCTAGTCCAGTCTAGTCTAGTCTGGTTTAGCTCTGGCTGGCATAGCTCTTTTGGGTTTGGGGCAGGATTCTTTCCTAGCCCTATTCTGAGATCCCTAGTATTCCCTGATGTTCTCCCATCCAAGTACTGACCAGATGCAGCCCTGCTTACCTTGTGAAAACTGAATGAGATCAAGTGTGTTCAGAAGTTCATAGGCATTGAATACTTGTTACATCACTGGTCTTGAAGATACTTCTAGTTCACTTCCTTAGGAAAGTCCTGAGATGTGTATTATTTCTAAATGTCATATAATTTTGTTGAAAGGATGGGGCCACTTCATACAATTGTTGTATAACAAATCAGTGGTTTTAAAAAATAGGATAAGGCATAACATGCTTGCTACTGCAGGTGCTGCAAAATGATGTCTTAGCTCACCAGTCCACCGTGGAAACTGTTAAAAAAGCAGGAAATGATCTGATTCAATCAAGTGCTGTTGAAGAAGCAAGCAATCTACAAAGCAAGCTGGAACTTCTGAATCAGCGATGGCAAAATATCTTGGAAAAAACAGAAAAAAGGAAACAACAGCTGGATGGCGCTTTGATCCAGGTGTATATGAAAAACTGAACAAAATAATGGATTGAATGGATTACATTGAATGTGTTGATTTAGGTGCATTCCAGCCAAAGTTAAGCTCTTAAAAATCCTATTGTCTCATTGTTAAAGATGCATTTTGCTGCTTGCATTTGAAACAAATGGGACTCAGAAACTGGCTGGATTGTGTCCCTAGCGAAGTAGCTATTTGAAATTTCAAGACTGGGGAAACTTTGCTGCTGCAGATCTTGTCTGACACCATTCCCATTAGATAATAACAGATTGGCCAGTGTTCAGGGATTGTGGGAGTAGCAGTTCATCTATGTCTGGAAGGGTAGAGGTTCCCTAGTTTTCTCTTTGTGTAGCATCTAATTTCTCGCAGGGCCTAATCACAGTAAAGTTATCCTTTTCAGGCATCTTGAATGTATGTGTGATTTTCTTCTGCAGTTCCCATTTGACCTGTGCATATGTTCATTTCAGTCATAAACTTGTCCTTAAAGTGTAACAGTTAAGGACCAAATACATAAATTTATGTATCCACTTAAAGTTTCATACAACCTCTGTAATGCTTGAGAGTTTTCCTTTTTGTCACGTTCAGCAACATTTCATTATATGTACAACTATCAGTTTAACCCTAGATGGTGGCCATTTCTGCATTATGCTATCGATAGTGCTATAATTCCACTTTCAACATCCTATGCAATTCTGGGGGTTTGCTGTTTAGGGAGGGACATTTAGAATTCTCTGCCAGAGAGGTCTTTGGCCTCATTAAACTACAAATCCTATAATTCCACAGGATGTTGAACTGGAATAATAGCACTATAACAGTGTAGGGTGGAAATGGCCGGTATCTCTGGTTTAGTTGCGTTTCTTTTAAAAGTCTGATTTAGTACAATCAGCTTTTGCAGCCTTGTAGCTGATGGAGCAAATTAAAAGTATTGAAATATGTTCTGAAGTGCTGTGGTGATGTATCATATAGGCTCAAGGTTTCCATGGTGAAGTTGAAGATCTGCAGCAATGGCTGACAGAAACTGAACGTCAACTTTTGGCATCAAAGCCTGTTGGTGGTTTACCAGAGACTGCAAGAGAGCAGCTTAATACCCATATGGTAAGGATCTTAATATTGCAGGTGGTCCTAATTTGAAAACAAAACCTTTGTGGCTGTTCTTAGTGAAGCGTTTGCATTTGTTACGCGCTGAGGTGCCTGTTAGGTCATTTAATGAGAAGATTCTCCCCCCTCCCCGCTTCTGTAAATTACTGCTTTACAAAACTGATTGAGTGGTATATATGTACAGCTGAGCTAACCTCAGCATTATTTTACAGGGAGGAAGAAATGCAGGGATATTTTTGGTGGTTCTGGTATTCAAACAGAAAATCTAGAAAGATTCTCCAAGTTTCTTCTGTAATTTAAATTTTCAAATCTTTCTTTTTTAAACACGAAATTATTTTTTAATTAACCCACAGCTTCAAAGTAAAGAGTTTGTTGCTTTGTGCCATAACCTTTGAAACAGCAGAGTGTCTTCTTTTTTAAGTAGAAAGAAAAAGCTAGCCAAAGAGTACAGAACTTTCACCATTGTCCATTACTGTTTACTGGCTCATCATCACATAAGTCCCATTACCAAAACAAAAAGACCCAAGAATCTGCTCTATTCAAAATACCAGAGAGCACAGTTGTATTCTTCTTTTTTTTTTCAGTGTCTTAATGAAGCAGGAGTCTCAGTTCAGAGCCAAAATCTCATTAAAAGTTGCCTGTCTCTTGGAATATAAGTTACCCATGGTGCTTCCAAATCAAGCCTTTTATATGCAGTTGCCCTGCCTCAAACACAGAATTTTATAGACCGTATATATTGTCTTTCATTTCTAGCCCACCCATCTTTCCTCAGAAATATTTTCTCTCTCATTTTTTTCTTACCCCCTCCCCCCAAAAAGGAATAAGAGAACTCTGGAATAGCTACACCATATTTTTTGATCTATATTGCTAGGAGTTATCTATCGAATAGCACCCTTAGCCTGCAATTCTGGACCAGTTGCATGTCCATTACTCTGTTCACTGCAAGATTGTAGCCTGTATGTGAGCTGCAAAGAGATATTAATATCTAGGAGAGAATGTCTCTTTTTGAAAGATGTCATTTTTAATCTTAGCTTCTCATAAGGAAGCAAACCATATCCAAAGAAAAGCCCTGCTTTGTATTCCAGGCTAGGTGCCTAGTTCTTAGAAGACCTTACTTAGGCTTGGAGGTCTAACATTTGCATGTTATTTGTAAGTCAAGTCAAAGCTGACCTGATGAGACATAACAACTGAGGACAATAGGTACAAATTAAAATATGCCGAGTAGCTTCACAGTCTACTGTGGGGTTTTGCCTTTTCTTTAGATGTGATATAATCACTGGAAACTTGGTAAGCTGAGTATTTTCACTCAGAAAAATTAAGGACACAGTCCAATAGGTTGTAACTGACAGATACACAAATAATAAATCAGAAGTATTACTAGGCTGTTTCTTACTCTGTGAAAGTCCCTTGTTACATAGGCCCCTTGTAGTTATGGAAAGGAAGACCTTCTGAAGGGGAGTTGAAGCAAGCTACAGTAGTGTACGCCTAGAAGTAGTACGTGCCTTCCCCTGGAGTTTGACTGGTGACTGCAGATCCCAGGTGTGGGATTGCAGAATATCTTCATGGTGTGGTAGATTCGGGGGGTATGATGGTAATAATTGTTGGTTTCCTATAGTTTTGATTGCAAGTCCAGTCACACACATGAGGGTTGCTTACCAAAATAAGGTTGAAAAGGGTGAATATTTGCATATAAAAAGCAGAATTTTGGATATAATATACAAAGAAAACCTCGAAATGACTGCTTTATATACTTGATTAATCATACTTTTTCTGTGTTAATTGATCTTGATCAGACAGTGCATAAATTGTGTACTGCTGCTTAATGCACACATTCTCCATGACATTTAGTGAACGAGCACAGTGGCACATTATTATTCAACTCAACTAACCACATAGATAGACTAGAATGTCTCCCTTTTTCCTTCCTTTTTATAGGAAAAAGAGAAATTTCAGAGGCTGAGATTTTCAAATTAACATTCATGCGTTAATGATTTGGGATATTCCTCTCCCTTGTTTAGGAACTCTCTGCTGCCTTTGAAGCTAAGGAAGAAACATACAAAAGTCTGATGCAGAAGGGCCTTCAAATGCTTGCAAGCTGCCCAGAGTCTGTTGAAACAAATGTTGAACAAGACATAAATAATCTTAAAGAAAAATGGGAATCAGTCGAAACAAAGCTCAGTGAAAGAAAGGTATGTGTTAGCATGAATATGGGAAAATTCTTTGCAGTTGTCAAGAAATGTTGTTGTTGTTGCTGCTGTTAGTACAGAACAGTCCAGATATTTACAGGAATCTGTCCAGTTTAAGTAGAGTATATTACATGCAGTATTGACATGGAAGACAGCCAGCATGATATAATTGTTTGAGTGTTGAGCTACAACTCTGGAAATCTGGGTTTGAATCCTCATTCAGTTATGAAAACCCCCTGGGTGACCTTGGACAAGTCACACTCTCACAGCCTCAGAGGAAGGCAAAGGCAAACACCCTCTGAACAGATCTTACCAAGAAAATCCTGCGACGGATTTGCCTTGGTGCGTCATAAGTCAGAAATGACTTGCAGGCATGCAACAACAATTGACATGGAAAAGTAGATCATTATACTGGATGGCAGTAGATCAGTGTCTGTAAATGAAGACATATCCTCTTGTATGTATAGGTCAAATATCCTAGTAATATATGAATCCTCTCTAGGCAGTGAGACCGTCATCCTACCAGCTTTGAAGTGAGCATAACAGTTCTTAGAAGTTTAAAGTGATAAGGCCTCTATTGAGTCCTTTGAGAGGTGACCTCATAAGATGGCAAAAACATTTTACTCATAACCACTGGTTTCCATGGGGGTGGATATTCTTTTTGAAATTACTCCAAACTGAGCTAAACAGTTTAATTTGAGTCAGACTATAAACTAAGTCTCAAAGCAGCTGAAATGCAATGTCTTCATAAAAAACAAAAGTGATGAAATATACAAAAGAAGCTTGTCATGGGAGAAGGGAAGCATTTGTGTTCTCATTTCTCATATAATGTAAATTAATGGATCACTTCAGTGGTTTGGGCATGATTCAGACATTAACTGGGCCAGTAAGAATCTTGGCAGAGTGGTGGAGTGAGTATATCTTTTCCCATCCCCCACCCAGATAACTGACTAGGCAGTCCATTTTGACCTCTGATTTGTGGTATTTTTCTCCCATTTGAGACATTATCGCTTTGGTGGAGGAGACCAGACATAGTTGCTACTCCTCTGCATGAACACTTTTGCCAGCCACTAAATATCTTAACAGGGCCTTCATTTTGCATCTGGGACAGCTCTCTCGTGCAAATTACAAGGACAAAATTTGTAATCTAGTTGGCAAAATGGCTTCTTGACTCATTAACTGGCAAACATGCTCACAATTCAAACAAGCAGAATTAGAGCTGAAAAACCCATGTAAGTTTCTGCTGGGTTCCTTTCTGAATACCTGTAAGATTCATGCTTTAGCACTAATTCTAGGACCTTTTTAATTTGTAGAAATATGTGTGTTCTTCTGTCTCCCTAATCCCAATAGGTTTTCTTCTCTGTTCTTTTCCTACTGATTTTTTAAAAAAATATTTTTATCTACTTGCTGTTTGAGTCTAGAGCACATTAACATTAACCTGGAAAAGATACGGGGTGTTGGAGGAAGAGGCCCAACAGTGGCTCTCTTCCAAGTTATGTTCAGCCATAATACAGTTTACTACTCTGTAAACTTCAACTGCTGCTGAATTATCTTATGTTTTGCAGACCAAACTGGAAGAAGCTCTCAGTTTAGCAATGGAGTTCCACAACTCACTGCAAGACTTCATCAACTGGCTTACTCAAGCTGAGCAAACCTTGACAGTGGCTTCCCGGCCAAGTCTAATCTTGGATACTGTCTTGTTTCAAATTGATGAACACAAGGTATGATGGTAAATGGCACTAGATGCATAACTTTCTCTTTCCACTCATGGCCTGGCCTGTATTTATGGCCAAAACAAGCAAGCCAATAACACTAAAATCCAAAGACATTTTATAGCATCTAAGTGACATGTTATTGTTTCTCTGACCAATAAAGTAGACAATCACCTAATTTATTGCATACGTATATATTTTTGCATGCTAGAGGACTATAAATCTTTCAAATACTATCTTCTTTCTTTTGGAAGGTCTTTGCTAATGAAGTGAATGCCCATCGTGACCAGATTATTGAGCTTGACAAAACTGGAACTCATTTGAAATATTTCAGCCAGAAACAGGACGTTGTCCTCATTAAGAATCTGTTGATCAGTGTTCAGAGTAGGTGGGAAAAAGTGGTTCAGCGGTTAGTGGAAAGAGGAAGAGCTCTGGATGATGCAAGGAAGCGTGCCAAGCAGGTAACAACTCAAGGGTAGCTGTACTGTAACTAAACCACATTTAAATGAATTATATGATGCTTTTTAAATGAAACTGGAGTTGAGTGCAACAGATTTGCTTGCTCTAAAATAGAACAGCTATTTACTCTAGCCTGGCCCTGCATACTCCTGTTTGAAAGCCTTTATTTTCCAAGCATGTGGTAGGATATTGCTTGTGTTGTAGGCACCGGCTGTCCGTTGCCAGGCAACAGTGCAGAGCTAGCAGGAAGCTATTGCGCTAACAAACTGAGGCACCTTAGTTCAGTAGAGCCTGCTTGTTCAGAGTGGAACAGAAGCATAGTCAAGAGTTGGTCCAAGAGTTCAGGAATCCAGTGGGCATCTAGGTCAGACAGTCCAAATGTCAGAGAAGCCAGTAAAACAGTGATCAGGGAATCTTTAGCAAACAAAGGCAAGGGCCTGCAAACACGTGAGTTGCTTCTGGCATCAGGCCACCACCCTCTGCCTTACTTAAAAAGGCTGCAGCCAGCTGGCTCCCATCCCAGCCTGACTAGCTCCTGGTATGCTTGCATTTGCTTGTCCTCCTTTGAGACCACTGTTCACCTGGAGAAGCTGACTCCTGGCTCATGACAGCTTGTATCTTGATATTTATTGATGATCTCCTTGTGTTATTTCTGGTTGCATGCTCATCCTTGCCTACATAATTGCACCACTTTGTGAAGAAAAGGGGAATTCTTTTTGCTCTTTCAGACTTTACCAATAATTCTACTCTGAACTACAGAGTCCTGTTTCCCTCAACCCATTCCCTCTTTCTTATTGTCCTTGCACATTTCCCGTTCGCTTTAGAGGCTGGGATAGGGTTGTAATCTGAAATGGAATGGAAGAGGCCTGGTCTGCCTAGATTCTTAATACTGATATTGTTTGGGAGCCAGGGAAAGATGTTTTAGGCTGAAATCATGCCAAACTGGTACACTGCTTGGGTGAGAACTATACCATTTCAGTTTTCCTGTATGTTTAATGGATTGGGGAGGGATGAATATCAGAGCTGCATGAAAAAACAGGTAATGTGAAGAGAAGGTTGTTTTCTTGTTAATGTATATATTTGTCCCAAAGCTCATAAATGTCACTTCCAGAATTTTTAAATAAACAATTTTGTTCAAAATCGAGGCTGTAACATTCTGCATAAGGGTCATACGATGTCACCCATGCGAATCATCTCAGTAAGACAGGAGATTTGTTGAATGTATCATGCATGAAACATGAGTTTTCTGTGTTTAAATTGTCATCAGATGCAATTTGGTTTACTTATATGTATTTGTCAACATACTATTAAACGCATCATTTCCTTATCAGGTACTTGTGCATTATATTGACCTATCAGGAAAAATTGTTTGGAAGAATTAGATTATCTATTATAAAATACTTTGCAATACAGAAGTCACTATAAAATTAGATAACTTCCAGTGTTAAGTTGGGCCAGTCCCAACCTGACTTTGAATACTATTTCATATTCCATGTTTTCAAGACTGGATGTATCTTGAATGTTTTGTTTGCAATATTTATTACTTTCGGTGAATTCAAGAGTAAAAATCTTGGTGTTTTTTTTCACAGTTCCATGAAGCTTGGAGCAAACTCATGGAATGGCTAGATGAATCAGAAAAGACTTTGGATGCGGAGCTTGAAATTGCAAATGATCCAGACAAAATTAAGATGCAGCTCGCCCAGCATAAGGTGATTCACTAGTAATGGAATGTAGAGGTTGTCCAATTAGAAATCAAGAAAGCCAGTGATCCTAGCACTGTGTAATTAGCCGGGAAGAGAAATTCAGTGGTCGCTAGGCTGGAATGCTTGCCATCATCAGTTCAAATACTGCTGTTTTTCTGGGTTGTAAAATAAATAGGAGCTGGGATGCTTCTCTGTAGGGCCTTGTTTTCTTAAGAGGTAAGACTACATGTGAAAAGGAAAGGCTCAGTAATGAAGAATCAAAGAAACCAAAAAGATTATCCATAAAAAGAAATGACACTGATCATTTTCTCACTACAGTCATCTTGCCTGGTTCATAGAGTCCTTTTTGGTTTAAGTAGACCCAATCCTTTTTATTCATATTGCTTTGAAATTATGTGTATTGCCTTAAAAAAATTAGATTCACTCAAGAAGAAAAAGAAGAAGATGAAGAAGCGGAAGCAGCAGCAGCTGTACAGTTTGACTGGAAAATCCTTAATCTGTTTAGTGAAATGACACCCCACCCCACCCCACCACAGTTTGTAATTAAATGCAATGGATCTGTCAGCAACACAAACAAATTTGCAGTAGGAGAGAGTTCTCTTGTCAAGATTTCACAGCTGTCAAACTCCTTTCCATAAATCTGATTACATGCAGATGAAAAGTCACCTTTAAAACCTGAAGCTTTTCTTTCTAGCCCCAGGGAAAGGGACATAATACTGTGAACAGAAGCAGTCTGCTTTCTTGATCTGCTTTGCAAAACTACTAGCATGCTGAAATTCAAGGACTGCTGTTAACTGGTATCTGTCCCGTACTCTTAGTGTGCTGACTGTCAGATCAACTTATTGCAGGTCATTTGATGCCTTTTTAAAATGCCTTTTTTCCCTTAATGTTTTGTTTCCTTTGTTCCCCCGTTGTTTGCTTTTGCATCTTCTGCAATGTTGACTGAGATGAGGTTTTGGTCTTTAGGTGTTTAAATGGAGAGCAGTTACACCTGTATAATTCTGACAGTCAGTCAAAACTTATTTAATTGTAATTTACTGTTAAGATCTTTCAGTTAGCTTTGAAAGCTTCTGTCATATCTCTGTAAGGTAGCTTTACATCTCACTGGGTTCTAATGATAAAAGTGCTAATAAACTATTATAGAAGGAATTTAACTTAGTTTTGACATGCCAGTGGATTTTCTGAGCATAGGAAGTTGCCTTCAGCTGAATCAGACTCTTGGTTCATCTGGTTTAGTATTATCTCCATCTGGAGTGGGCAACTTCTGTGGATTCAAGGGGGCAGTGTTCTGAGCCTCTGCAGAAGGCTGCACAGACTGCCAAAATGCCAGAAAGGGAGAAAAAGAATATAAGAAAGAAAAAGAGTACCAGCTTTTCTTCATCGGGTTTTGAAAACGAAGTGCTCTTTATGCTGAAGAGTACAAGAGCACATTGCAACCTGTTTTAAAGGATGATTTGCTGTTCCAGGAGGCTTCCAGGAAAGAGCATTCAGCATTGTTTTTGTCAGAAAAAGGGTGGTACGAGGGCCTCGGGAGCACCCAATTGTCTTGGGGTTTACATGTAGCCCCAGGGCTCCACTACTTTGTTCTACACTAACAAGTTGAAGCTCCTTATGGTCTCAGGCTATTCTGAGCCTTATATGGAGCTGGCTGGGGTTGACTTTGGACTGATTCGCATGCAGAGGAGATGCTTTGCCACTGAGCTATAGGCCTTCTTTCCATCAGAGATTCTGGTGCTTCTTAGCAGGCTTAAAGACAGAACCCTCATATGGCCCTCAGGAAGATTTTTGGACTTCTTTCTGTGGCTTAAGCTTCCCCCTTTGGTCTCCAGTTTCATCAGAGCAACTGTCTTGTGGGCCAGAGTCAACTTGGGCTCAGCTAAAAGATCTGCAAGAGACACCAAGTAATATGTAACAGCAGATTTTCTTATCATCAGTGTGGCATGAACATTTTTTAAAGAAGTCCTTCAGAATGGCTGCCACATACCTGAACATTTAGGAGTTTTTCTTTCTTTCTTTGGACTGAGTCCCATGTGCTGCTTTTGTACACATACAGACAAAAACAAATAACAGATGTTGCCTTAAGCTTAACCTGAAACTAAGGTTTAGTTGACAGAGGGCTTCTCCACAGTCCCTAGGAGTGTACTCTGAACTGCATATCTAGAGAAATCTTAATGTCCTTAGCAGTCATGACAACATACATTGCAATCAGAACAGTTTGCCTTCAGTTTAGGTACCTGAGATCGTTTTGCACTGGCTTGTACATAGGATCTTTAACATTTTGAAACAGGAGTATGTTTATGCATCTAATTTAATCTAACAAAAAGTTTCAACGCATTTGTCTTTGCTAGTGTATGGACAATCATCATGAGAAAATCCTAACTGTTTTAGCAAGTTATTTGTGTGGTATATATTTTATATTACTTCATGCCTTATGTTTATTTCAATCCCCCTTTTATGAATTAAAGGCCATTGGCAGTGGTTTTGATGTCTTAAACTAAGGATGTAAACTGGACTGTAAATGATGAATTGGATTACTTCACTTTGTTCTTGGCTAGTTGATCACTGCCAAAAAGTAAAAAGAAAATAAGGTTTTTTTAATGAGCTCTTGTTCATATTTCCAACATATGCTGAAGAATAGGAGGAATATTTGTCTGCTCCCCCATTGAATGTTACATTTAGAAACTAAAGGAGTAAGAATGAACACTAGTCATGCATTTCATTTTTGCCCTTGTTCAATGATTTAAGAACTTTAATAAGTCTTAGGGAAGTATGGGCCTCATTACTGGCCTACCTCAATTTATTTTACATGTGTACCACTGACAGAGTTGTTGTTTTGGACCAATTGGCTTCAATTTCTTGTGAGTCTCATTCTAGAGAATAATTGGTCATAATACATCCCCTGAACAATTAATGAAGTGAAATCTGGTGGTTTTGCTATCCAACGTTTGTTTGGCAGATGTTTTATTTTATTATCATTGTTCAGCTCAGTCTCTTAACAAAAAGCCTACTCCAGAAGAGCAAGCAACTCAGAAATATTCAGATACTTTAAACAATCCAGAAAAGTGCAGCACTTTCAATTCCCCTAAAGTAATTCATCATCTATGTAATTTTCTTCTGTTGAAGTCAATATGATTTAAATGCTTTTCTGTAAGGCTCTGTTATGTGTATGACAGACAGAAGGAAAGAACATGTTCTAGTCTAGAAAAAAAGTCAAGGAAAATTTAGGCTCATAGAACTGAAATATTGTCAGTGTGATTTACATCATTATGTATTTGTAGACTAAGCATGAGCACTGATCCTCAGAAGATTTGTGAATCAGTATGAAAAGTAGCAGTTCAGTTTCAAAGATGGTGACTCCGTCTGGATTAGAAGTTACGTCCGTGTTCACAGTATCAGCTAAACTAGGCTAAGCTATGTAGATCAGCACAGGAATGATGACACAGCTGTCTCCCTTTTGTGTATTTCCCCTTAGAAAACATGGGTCCTTTGTGCTTATTAGTGACTCCATCATGAAAGGTGCAGTGCAGTTTCTAGCAAAGGCCTGAATCAGATACTCTTTTGACATAAAAGCTTCTTTCAGGAAATGAGGCTTCCCAGGACGAAGAGAGAGAGTTTTCATCACTGCCAAGAGAGATTTAACATATAAATTTTATACACTCCTCTTTCTCTTTGCTAAGGAAGCTAACCATGACAAAACAACCTAAACATAAAACTTAACCATTTTGTTTACATTTTAATCATCTTTCAAGGCTACAGAAAATATCTTAATTGTGCTCTCCACATTGGATGAAGTTTAATGCTTTAACAGTATGCTGATACATAGTATCCAAGTTACCCTGAAGTTAGTCATGCTGGTTCACTGGTGGCAAAAATGGGATAACAATTTCCACCTCAGCATTACGTGTCAGTTAAGGAGAAATATTTGTCTGTCAGAAAATTTTGACCTATTTGTGTTATGGATTTGAATACAAATGATTTGATTTAATTGCTTTATATTGGGGAGCTGAAACTAATGGACTATTATGTCAGGCCAAGTTAATTGATTGTCCTGGTGATTTCATACAAAAATTTGTGTTCAGGAATGAATGTCAATAGGTTCTGGGATCCACATGTCCCAGCTTCTTTTTAGTGAGATTCCCTTGCTAAATGTTTGAAAATCTTAGCTACTATTTTTTGGCTTCAAATAGCACAAAATAAGTTTAGTTCTGTAGCTTGCATGTGGTGTGTTATTCATGTTGTGTTTTTCCTTCCATCTTTCATAGGAGTTCCAAAAAGCTCTTGGAGGCAAACATTCTGTGTATGACACCACAAACAGAAGTGGACGTTCTTTAAAAGAAAAAACTACTCTTGCTGATGACAGTTTGAAGCTTGATGATATGCTGAGTGAACTTAGAGACAAATGGGATACAGTCTGTGGAAAATCTGTAGAAAGGTAAAACCAAAAGCCCTGTTCCTTATGTAAAAAATGCCTCATAAACCAGTAGCTAGGTAGAAAGCACACAGTTTTCCTTCTCAAGTAATTTCCCTTTCTCTTTCAGATCATTAGTGTATGTCTCTGGTCAGACTAGTGTTGCAAGTGACTACTGTGACCAAAAAGGTTTTTGGTCCATGTGCACACATACATCATATGAAGTCTGTCTGTCTGTCTGTCTGTCTGTCTGTCTTCCTTCCTTCCTTCCTTCCTTCCTTCCTTCCTTCCTTCCTTCCTTCCTTCCTTTCTTTCTTTCTCTTTCTTTCTTTCTTCCTTTCTTTCTTTCTTCCTTTCTTTCTCTCTCTCTTTCTTTATTGAATTTTATTTATTTACTTATTGAATTTATTTCCCACCTTTCTCCTGAGATGGAATTCAAGGTTTAAATAATCTTAGCAGAGAAAAGGAGACTAGGCTCCATGTGCTTATGGATGGACAAAATTGATTATTTAAAAAACCAAATGTATTTTGGCCTTTATGTAAATTTTGGCCTTCTTCAGAGGCATGAATCCAATTAACAACAGAATTTCCTGGAGTTGCTAATACACAGTCTCTATAAATTGAAGTGATATGCAAAGTAAGCATATTGTTTGTTATTATTTGTGTTGCTGGATGTAGAGATTTATTCCTGCTCAGCTTGAGTCTCTAAGAAAGCATAGATGTCCATCTCAGATTAATGTTCTTGGGAGATGGGAGGTTAATGGATTTCTTCCTGCACATATTTATTTGCATAATCGTTTAGTCACAGGATTATGGGTTGTGCTCTCTCTCTCTCTTTCTGTAATGTTGTACTATGTGCTTGTTTTTCCATCAAAGCTTTTTCCATTGAAGCTAATATTGATAGACATAAACTCAAGTATTGTCTTTCTTTAAAAAAAATATTATTGCTTCTGAAAACAAAGCTCAATTCCTCCTCCTTGGAAAAGGGGAGCAAAAACCAGCAGAAGGACATGCTAACCTGGAAGGTTGGGAAACTGGAAAGGACTGTATCTATGGAGATTGGAGTTGGGCGGTAACTCTTATTAGGAAGGGAATGCTAGCAGATGACACTGTAACAGCAGGAGTATTGCGCAGCAAGTGACAATTTTATGGTGAAAAATGTTGTGGCACCCTGTTTGATTTCTGCAAGGGCTGAGCTGGGAAAGTTGCTGTTTTGGACTATAACTTCTAGAACCCCCAATGGGATTCTCCCCAGCCATATTGGCTGAGTGATTCTGGAAGTGGCCATCCAAAAAAGTAACTTTTCCAAGCTCTTATTAATGGCGTTAGAGATGTTTTTATTGTTAGGGCTGGATGGGTGACAGTAAGTTTGTTAGTGCTCCAGGACTTGGTTTACAAGGCTAGAGTACTGCTTCTTTAAACTGTTTGATGTAGCAGATTGGCAGCTGTTTTGTTCCTAGAAACTCACTGTGAACTGGCAGCCAGTGGCTCACAGAAACCATTGCTGCCTAAACAAAGGTATATTTTCAGAGAGCTACCAGTGTCAGAGCCAATGTGGTATGGTGGTCTGAGCGTTGGACTACGACCTTGGAGACCAGGGTTCAATTCCCCGCTTGGCGATAGAATACCACTGAGTGACTTTGGGTGCATCACTCACTCTCAGCTCCCAGAAAACCTGTTCGCCTTAGGGTCACCATAAGTGAGAAATGACTAGAAAACACATAACAACAACCACCAGCACCAGTAAGAATAAAGACAAGCATTACTATTGTTAAAAATGCACATATAGCATATTGTTATTTGTTTATTTATTGTAGAATAGCAGTTTCATTATTAGTAAATGAAAATATCTATATCTATACTTGCATCTTTTCTTGCACTGTATCTAGCTGCTTTTATTTTTCACCTCCAGACAAAACAAACTGGAAGAAGCCCTGCTGTTTTCTGGACAATTTACTGATGCTCTTCAAGCTCTTATAGACTGGCTTTACAAAGTGGAACCACAGCTGGCCGAAGATCAGCCTGTGCATGGAGACATTGATTTAGTGATGAATTTAATAGATAATCACAAAGTAATGGCAACAAAATTACAGTCATTTTCATGTTATTTTAAATCAGGCTCTTCAAAATGTTTTGATTGAAAGACTGCTTGACCAATTTGTAATGTTAACAAGGATTCATGAGCCCATTCAGTAGATTAAAAACCCTAGACTGTGGTATAAACATTTTGAATATGGTATTAAAAAACTGCTAGGAACTAATTTGTTCTTAAACCTCACTACAAAGCAACCTGTTAATGTTGCTTTGCAGTCTGGTGCTTTATAGACATTCTAACTGAGATTGTTGGAAGCCCATGTCCACAAGGATTTCCCCTCCCCTTTTTTTAATTTTATATTTTTATGGAGATTAGAAAAACCTATGGGCATATTGCTTTACATGAAAAGATGTGCTGAAACAAATGGGGAAATTCATATGTAAAATTCTCCAATGGGTATATTACAGAATCCACTGACCCTGAAAGGTGTGGAAGGTCAGGAAAAAGAGTTCAGAATAGGGAAGAGTTGGCTGGGGAGAGAGGAGGAACAAGAGAAGTCTCATTACCAAAGAACGCATGGCTTTGAGATCCCTTTGAGCCTAAGATTTGCTAGTCAAGATCTGAAGGTTTTTTATTTTATTTAATTATGTAAAAGAGGCAATGAGAGCATTTAGACATCACAATAAACCATAGTTTATCATTATGGAAATAAGTCTGTCCTCCTCCCACTTCAGGGTACACAGACTATCTCCAGCACTGCTGTGAGTGGGAGATTGGAAGATTTACAATTTGACTGATCATGGTTTATTGCTCTGTCTGAACTCTGAGTTATTTATATTAATTGTAGTTTGTTGAAACAAAATACAGGTCTTCATAAAAGGTTGAAACTGATTTGTTTCAAATGAAACATAGTTATAATTAGCCTCATTTGTCAGATTTGGGTGATGATTGCAAAGGAAAGCTTGCAAGCTTCTAATAGAGGAATAAAGGAAGGGAAGGAGCACTGAAGCACTGGGGATGGTATACTTACTCTCATCACATAAACCATGGTTCTGTCATGTCATCCAGATCTGATTACTGTTAAGATAGGTTTCTATTGGAATGTATGTATCCATTCACTCATTATTAAGCCAAAATTCAAAAATAAAAAAGTAGCAAGCATAAATACAGTGGCCCCTTTACTTCTGCAAGGATTTGGGGCTCAGAGCCCTCACAAAAGTCAGAAAACTCCCCCCCACCCACATGAGAGCTCCCTTTCCCATTTCCTTCTAGGGCTCCCCCCTCCCATTCCCTTGCCTTTTGCTTGGGTGCATTTGCCTTCCTGTTCTGTGCCCAGGCAAAAGGCAAGGGAATGGAAGGGGCAGCCCTGCACTTGGAGAAAGAAAATGCACACATGCCTTCCCTCCCATTCTCCTACTCTCATTCTCTTGACTTTTGCCCGGGCATGCTGCCTTCCATGCACCTGGGCAAAAAGCAAGCAAATGGGAGGAGGAGAAGGGGGAAAGGCTTGTGCACACCTTCCTTCTCTGCACGTGGGGCTTTCCCCTCTCATTCACTTCCCTTTGCCTGAGTGTGGAGAAGGAAGGCACAGCATTCCTGAGCAAAAGGCAAGGGAATGGGATGGGGAGAATGAGCGGGAGGAAGGAAGCAAACTCCTTGTGAATAATTTGTGAAGGTCAAACCTGCAAATGTGGAGGGAGGATTCTAAAATTAACTATTTGGAGATGAAAATTATACTGCAAAACAAATTAATGTACAGTTTAGGTTTGCTTTCTCAGAAGACTCATGGTAAAGAAATGGTTTCATATTTGCAGTAACTGTGTGACCCATGAGTTAGGAAGATATAATTTGTTCAGCATTATAGCCCATGTCTCTTTGTTGCTCAGGGCTTCCAGAAAGAACTGGGGAAGAGGACAAGCAGTGTCCAGGCTCTGAAACGTTCTGCTCGTGAGCTGATAGAAGGCAGTCGAGATGATTCCTCCTGGGTGAAAGTCCAAATGCAGGAGCTTGGCACTCGGTGGGATACAGTGTGTGCACTGTCTGTCTCAAAACAAACACGGCTGGAACAAGCCCTCCACCAGGTATGACAAAGAGACTGCATGGGAATTTCTAGTGTATTTGAAAGGTATCACTCTGGCCCAGCACATGAGAAGGCAAGGAGAGCCCACTTTGTGCTGTTTCCATTTGCCGCCCAACCCACGAAATGAGGAGACCACACACAGGGCTTGGGTTGAACTAGGGCAATTTATTAATATGCCTAATTAACATACAGTGGTAATTAACTTGAACTTGAACTTGGTCTTGAACTTCTATCCTAAAAGGGGGGGTCAACAGCATGGGTGGACTAGGGCAAGAGTCAGCTCCCACCTACCTTCCCTAGCCCGTAGGGCAAGATACCGGGCCCCAAAGCCAATCGCAGAAGGTGGATCAAGACTTTGGCCAGCCCTTGTCTGGAAGGTGAGCCCGAGACTGAGTCCCCCAGGCTCAAACCAGTGAGGGCTAATCCTGGGCCTTCCTCAAGGATAGACATTATCCTACATCAAAGGGTGCCATGGGTACACACCGAACCCATAGACCCCCCCCCTTACTGGCCATGGATAAGGGCAAGCGTCCGCTTAGTCCTTATCCCCCCAACCCCCACACGGGATGGCTTCCAGCTCCTGCTGCAAATGCCACAGAAAGATTTCATTGCCCTCAGGTCGCAGTGAACCCCACTGTGATCTATACAGCTCACGTTTATCAAAGACAATGTCACAGTGATGAATGTATCAACCCAAGCCCTGTCACCAACATTGGAGGTTTCCTTGTTCACTCGCCTACGAGCGAACTGCAATTTATTCACTTCTTTATTTATCCATTCATGTTTAATTTAATTTTAGTTTAATTTTTTACTTATTTTAATTAATTTGTAATTTTAAATCCACATATCGCGAATGGCCTATATGATCAAGGCCTGTCCTTTTAAAAGCTCCAGGTCATTACCACCCAGGTGAATAACCAACACATCGGCAGAGGCCAACGGCTCTCCCAAACAGCGTAGGCAACAAGCCATGCCAACAAAGGCCTCTCTTGCCAATCCATTGGAGCGAGGCTTGGCCACTGTATCTCAATGCGTGTCAACATGGCAATCATGAGCCTGCCGCTCGTCCAAAAGATTAAGCCTTTGACCAAGGTCATTACCACCCAGGTGAATGACCAACACATCGGCGGAGGCCAACGGCTCCCCCCAAACAGCGTAGGCAACAAGCCGTGTCAACAAAGGCCTCTTTTGCCAATCCATTGGGCGAGGCTGGGCCACCGGATCTCAATGCGTGCCAACATGGCCATCTCGAGCCTGCCACTAGCCCAAAAGATTAAACTTTGACCAAGGTCATTACCACCCAGGTGAATGATCAACACCTCTGCAGAGTCCCCGGCTCTCCCCCAAACAGTGTAGGCAACCGGCCATACTAGTGAAGGCCTCTCTTGCCACTCCATCGGAGCGAGGCTTGGTCACCGAATCCCACATGCATGCCAAATTGGCGATCACAAGCCTACCGCTTTGCCCAAAAGATGAAACTGTGACCGCAGCTCCGCACTCGTCTCCTCACATTCAGGACAGAATGATCTGAAATGAAACCAAACACATTGTAACTGGTGAGTCGGCCTGACAGTGTAACTGATGAGCCGGCCTGACAAAGCGCCGGCATGCCGCGGTCTTCCACTTCCATCTACCATCAAAGCTGCAATGGAAGCTTGGCCTGCACAAATGAATGTGTATCAAATTTAATACGTTGTAAGTCCTCAGCTCCCCGACAGAGCGTAAAACGGCATCAGAAAATTTGCGCCACATAACCCCCGTGCCCCGTTTGGCCCGATCAGACTCCAATCCTTTATGTGAAGGCGTTAACTGCCACTCACCCCAGGTCAAGTCCCAGGCCTGCCCCCCTTGCTCTGAACCACCAACTCACCCTCAATGTGCCAAAATTGCAGCAAAAGCTACTGGGTGAGGAACAGAGCCTCACATGCAGAGGAGCACGAGACTCTCCATGTTACACTAATTCTGCTCCCCCGACCAATCACACTACAATTAACCAAACAAGACTGTTTGTATTGTCCTAGGAGAAGGCAGAGAAGAAAGTTCAACATTTTCAAACTGATGTGAGGCATTCCCCGAACAGAGAGAAAATATAAATGACTAATATATAACCACCAGCGCCCAAGAATTTATTTTCTCATAGGTAATCCTCGTCAAAAGGATATGAGATGTTGTAACCTTAATTTCCCAATCTGTCTTGTCCAGTACTGTAACTGGAGCCCAGGCAAGCCAATGGGAGGGGGAGACTGGGAGAAAGGCACCCACACAACTTGCATTAATCAGATTCATAAAGGTCAAACCTGCAGATGTGGAAGGAGGACTGTAATAAAACTATCAATAAAACTACGCTTGTCAAGTTAAGTCGACCAAAGCCGAAATACTAGTAACAAATTGTTCTGCAGCTCGGACTATTCATGAGAAGCAAAAGCAAAAACTGGGATTAGCAAACGCTCGACTAATTCCTCTCATTTTGTAGCAGCATTTCATAGATCTGCCTTGAACATTACGCAAGGCCTTGTTTTTGTGCCATCATACTTCACAACGCCAGAACCAATTATCTATTTCCACTGCTTCGTGAAGGAAATGTAAGGTGGATACAGCTGATTTCAAGTAGACAGCTGAGAACTAGACAGGAATTGGGCCAATATAGGTAACAATATAAAGAAATAATAGGGTATAATCTAACCTCCAGAACCCGCTCTTTCACTCTGAGATAAGTTCTTCAAGTGTTATAAATTACTTGCAATGAAAGGACAGCTAATATTCTTACTGAAGTATGTCAGTAGAGAGTTAACAAGGAACATATTATGAACAATGGGAAAGCTAAGAAGGAGAAAATACAGTTTCAAAATATAAATTAACTTACTGTCCTGTTATTAAAAATATTGCTACCAGAAGGGATCTAATACAAAAAGTGGTGCTTGGAGGATTAGTGCAGCCTCTCACAGAACTGGAACCGTAATGCTCTGTACGAAGAGGTTACGACGAAAGAAAATCATAAATCTCGATTCTTTTGCTGTATTTATGAACCACTCATTTTCATATCTGCAGGTTGCTCCTGCGTGTCCTCAAACTGCCCCGACCCATGGCGACCCAGGGGTGAAC
Organism: Iguana delicatissima; assembly: GCA_948472985.1. Lineage (NCBI taxonomy): Eukaryota > Metazoa > Chordata > Lepidosauria > Squamata > Iguanidae > Iguana > Iguana delicatissima. Next base: position 86,695 of record CAOKZL010001886.1, read on the forward strand.
CCGCCATGGGCTTGTTATGTTACGGCAAGGATTTTTAGGATTTTAGGATTTTTAGGGGGGATTTGCCCCTGCCCTCATAAGGGCTAAGAGAGATGGTCGGCCATGGTCACCCAATGGGCCTCCATGGCTTAATGCCAATTCAAGCCCCGGTCTCCACACCCACAGCCCAACGCTACAACCTCTGTGAGCACGGGACTGGGACAATGGAAGACCAGGGCTTCCACCACCAAGGTTCACTCACCCCAGGGTCGCTGCAAGCCAAAACAACCCGAAGTCACACAACCACAACATTCTATGGATGTAGGATGTTTTGGAAATGCCAGCAACTTGAAGGACTAGAGTCCAGCTCCCTGGACTTCAACCATGGAGAATATATCAGCTCCTCCAAGCCAACTTAAAATGACTAGAGGGCCTTTGCAGCCTTGAATTACTTCTGGTTTAACTCCACTCCCACTGCAGTTTTAAAATCACGCTCCCAGCCAGTCACATCCTCTTGCACCAGACATCAAGGTGGGGAAGAAATGGCTCCTAGGCCACACGGGTAGCTGTGTTGGTCTGTAGTTCCTTCTTCCTTCCTCCAATAGCTTATTTGGGAACAGTTAATGCTGAAAACTAAGAGAGATAGAGTTAGGAACAAACAACAATGAATTTGGTTGCTCAAATAGCCCCACAATCCATAAAAACTTCTCCATTCAAACAAGTATTAGTTTAAAAAGGAGAGAGGTGCTCACAACCCTCTACAGATGTGCACCTTTTATTTGGGGATAATAGGAATTGCAGTCTAATAACATCGGGGGCATCAAGTTGGGGAGTAAGTATACCTCAATCTACAGTGGAACTTGGAGAGGTTGTTTATTCGAACTACAACTCTCATACTCCCCCACCCCTATCAGCATTCCAGTAACTGTAGACCAGAAAGTCATAAGCTAAAAGAGGAAAATGCCCAGTGTTAGCAGAACTCGTTAAATGTCAATGATTCAAGTTAATAGCCAATGCCTCCTTGGTTTTTATGAGCCGCCTTGCAGCCCCAAACCCCTGTACGTAAATAATATCTCTTCACCTAGCGTTGGAAGCCTTACCGTGGCCATTCAGAGGATCAGGCATCGCTCCCACTACCTCTAACAGTAGGAGAATTAAGTTACCTGGCCCCATGGCAATTCAAGTTCCATAATGCTCAAAGCCATCCAGTTTGTTTGTTTGTTTGTTTTTTCTTTTCTTTCTTTTTTTTTTTTGCAATGGAGGTAGAGGGCGAGAGAGCCAGCAAGAGGTTGGGGCGGAGGGAGGAAAGATGCTCTACATGGACAGTGGGAGCACTCTCTGACCCGTTGGCACCCCTCCGCCCAGCCCAGCCCAGCCCAGCATACCGGAGAAGTTGCCTCCAGCCCTACCATGAATCCCTACTGTCTGGCCACCCCAAAGCCCACTGGCTGCTAAGAATAGCAGAAAGTGAAGGAAACGACACACTTTCCCAGTCTAATATATCCCAAGTAACAGATGGAAGCCTAGAGCACCCGGTATTCCCTGGCGGCCTCCCACCCAAGTCCCAATGAGGCCCGACCCCGCTTAGCATCCGAAGACAGCCGAGATCGGGGTGCGTTCAGGGTGGTATGGCCACAGTAACTGTCCCCCACTAGTTCCCCAGACGCTCCCTTGCACCAAGGATCCCCAGGCTGACCACATGGTCGGCCCAGAGCGGCGGAGCAGTGGAGCAGCGCCCCAACTGAAGCTCACTCGGGGCGTGGCCCAACTCGCAACCCCGAGGCTAGTCCCCATCGGCCGCCCCAGCCTCACGTGGACCTCCTGCCCCCCGGCGAGCCAAAAGACGGCCCTCTTACCTCCCGCTAACCGCTATGAACAAAGGCCTCGCGGCCGTGCCACGTGGCCGGCCTACGGGGCCAGCTGTGTCCGCCGTCAGCGCTGTCCAAGAGAAGAAGACCGGCAGGCAGGAGGAATGGAGCAGCTACCCACGAACGAAGGCCTCCCGACCGTGCCATGTGGCCAGCCCACGGAGCCAGCCACAGTGCCCGCTGACATCGCTGCTGGAGGGAAAGGCGAGCAGGAAGAAGGAGCGGAGGCAGAGGAGCAGGAGGCGCGCAACAAAATTGCGACCGGTTGCTTCCCTGGCTGCCGAACAATGGCTTTCCAGGTCGACCACGTGGTCGGGCTAGATCCGCAGGGCAGTGTCCTCTCTCCTGCTCGCAACAATACGGAGAAAAGAGGCCGAGGGGGAGGCGGGGCAGCCCTAAATAGTTCCTTAAAGCCCCGCCTCCTCCCACTGGTGCTCTCCTCTCACGGGAGGACGGCAAAGAGCGCCCTCCACCCGTTGTCACGTGGGCGATGGGGGGCACATTCTTTTCATTTCATTTCCCCTTTGTGTAGACTGATGCATTTGGCTACTTGAAATAATTGCAACACACACAATTTCCTTTATAAAACAGCTGACTCAGGTATGCCTGCTTCCTCATGGGCATCCTTTTGGGCATATTTGGCATCCACAGTAGTCACATGGAGATGTACATAACTGCATAATGATACTGGTTCTAGCCTTCCAACTAAGAAGTTGGAAAGTTCCCCCTGAAGTAATTGACATCATTCATTAGCCTGGCTACACTTGATAGGTTAAAGTACCTCTTTTTAATTTGTCAGTTTGAAGTTGAGTTGTTCTCAATACAACTTTCCCATATTCCATTCAGCATATATTTTAAAGCATTTGCAAAAAAAGGCCTTGCTTTTTCTTTCAGTCTTTAAAAGAAAAGGGTATGGTATTTTTGCAGGCGTGATCATGAAGTGCTGTATCAAATGCCTTAATGGAAATTTAATGTGCTTTCATTGCTACATGATATATGGCTCTGCCAGTCTGGGCACAGGTTCATTGTTTGTGGGAGGAATCTAACACTATGCTGTTTTTCCTGCCCAGATCCCTTTTAGAACATTTATATCTCCCCCAACCTTCATTTGTACAGGCTGAGGAATTCCACTCTGTCGTCCATGTACTGCTGGAATGGCTGGCTGAGGCTGAGCAGGCCCTTCGTTTCCATGGCGTCCTGCCAGATGATGAGGAGGCTCTGCGTGGGCTAATAGATCAGCATCGGGTGAGTAAGATAATTAAAACAATGCTGGCTATAATGACAGGACTTATTAAAACACAGGGCCTAGTAGTATCTGGCAAAGAAATTTTCTTTACTAGAAGAAGCAGCAGAATCTTTCTACAGGCTTACATCCTGAGTGAATTCAACAGTGATGTTCTCAATGCACAGCTGATAAATGAATCAGTAGGAACACCTTCAAATTGAATTGCCTCCAAATCCATAATAGAGTTAATGGCATCCACAGATCTGTAATAATTAGACAAAGTGAAGCCACCATACCACTTGGAATCTTGGCATAGACCACATCCTAGTACAGATGGAAATAATATTCAAAATATTTCTAAAAATGGATGAAAAATGTGTTTCTCAAGAGTCGAGAAGTGCTTGACAAGAAGAATCTTAGACTGATTAGAATCTTCATCGGTTGGTTGTTTTATACAGAAACAGCATTCTCTGTGCAGGAGACATTATTTTCTGTGCACAAAATGCAGTCTCCTACATGTATAATACTGTGGCTGAAGATTTATTGTTTACAAAATACATACAGGATTTTATAAGAGACAGCATTTTTTCCCTATGTAAAAAAATCAATGTTGCCTAACAAAGACGTTGAGTAAAAAACTTGCGCGAAATCAGCAACGTTGCACAACAAATAGCATGTAGTTTGGTTTTATAAGATCGCTGTTTTTGCGCAACATTTTTGTTGCACACCATTACTTGTGTTAGATGTATAAAACAGCAATGTTGCACAACTAATAACTGTATGGTTTTGTTATGCAGTGTGACTGATTTTGTGCAACATTTTTGTTGTGCAGCATTGCTGTCTACTACATAAAAAGGTAATCTTGCACAAAACACACATGTGACTTCCTTAAAGCGGTCCTTTCTGTATCAAAAGCTGTGCATTCTTCAAGTTGGGTTGCATAGTTGTGCAGTTTTCCAGGCAAAAAAGAAAGAAAAGAACTGTTTAGAAAAGCTACACAGTTTTCTGTTGTTGTGGTGGAAAATTCCCGAGTGTTCCAAAGCTATTGCTTCATTGTTCTGAACATCTATCAGGACTTGGAGAATTTTAAATGTACCATCACTAGCATATATACTTTTGTCAGTTGCAGCATCATATGTGACCCTTGGAAACAAAAAGTATGAGACCTAAGGTGGCTTACAACATATTGGGCAGATTGGTTGTTGCTATGTACTGTCAGGTTGCGGTTGATTTATAGTGAGCCTGTGAAACAGAAATCTCCATGGATATTGGTCATTGACAGCCCTGCTTAGGTCTTGCAAACTCACAGCTGTGGCTTCTTTGATTGGATCAATCCATCTGTAATGTAGTCTTTGTCTTTTACATAGTTTAAAATGAAATAAATAAAACTTCCCAAAATGTTGAGGACTGGGATGTGCATCTCAAAGTGGTTTTGTATCTTGAGAAAACTGGAGTGAATGAGAACAATATATTGTGAAGGGGCAAGTCAATAGTTATTTACACTGACCTGGGACAGAACTATATGTTAAAAGGAGAAATGCCAAGCTGAAGTTTCCTCAGCAGCCATGGCTCTGTTTTAACATGTTGGTCTATCTTTTGTTTCATAAAGTTAGATCTGTCTTCTTTTCCATTGGTGGGAGCGTTCTCTAAGAGTTCTCCTCACATTGTTCAAACTAGTGGAATTGGACATGAAGTGAAGGAAATGTTTACCAATTCCTTTGTCCTGCGGCCCCTAGTGTCACTGTTACAAAAGCCGTCCAACTCTCTAGAGCAGTGGTTCTCAACCTGTGGGTCCCCAGATGTTCGTGGACTTCAGCTCCCAGAAGCCCCAGCCACTATGGTCAATGCTCAGGGCTTCTGGGAGCTGAAGTCCATGAACATCTGGGGACCCACAGGTTGAGAACCACTGCTCTAGAGGAAATTGGGAAGGGAGTAATGTGGGAGAGAGAAATCACTGAAGGTTGCCATCATCTCCAGTTTGCTCCACTATACCAGAAGCCTCCCACAAATGGAATGGAGATATTCACAGCAAACAGAGTTTGGATCCAGCTCAGCTGGATTTTTCCCACACCTCTCTCATTGTGTAACAATGCATGCTATAAGTTTTTATGTGGCTGCTCCCCAATCTCCACTTTTTTTCATGTTATTCTTCATGTGTTTGTTATCATACACAGTGATACCAAGGTATGCTTGCCAGAAGTTATATTGGTAACAAAGACTGGGAATATGTCATTTTACTGTAGTTCCTTAGGAACTGGCTGCAGATGGTTGTCTTTGGTTTTTCTTTCCCCAAGCACAAGTCAAATGCGAATGTATATACTTGCGCATACACACATGCCTGTCATTCGCTACCCTGAAAAAAATCCAATGCCTAAACATTTGCACAAATAACATACAACAGTCATTGCTAAAATGTAAGCAGTCTTTTAGGAAGAATTATAAACTGGAGAAACTGTGTAATAAAATGCATTCTAACACAATTTATAGTTTGGAAAGTCTTCAAAGATGCTTTTATCTAATCCCAAATTTATCACATAATGTCAGAGTAGTACTGTTTTTTTGCTTTCTTATGGAGAAAATGGATAAGAGGGACCTTCCCTTCTGTAGCAGCATTCTAAATTTCTTGTCCTGCTTTTGTGAGGTATTATTTTACTACCAGTATGTGTTTAACAAAAAAAAAAAAAAGACCTAGAACTGCTATCTAGATAAACACACAGAGGTACAGATATATCCAAAAAATATGCCAATATCTAAAGAATGGAACTTGGAAAAGTTACTTTTTAGGATTAAAATGGAATCTTCAGCCTTCATGTCCACTAGACATGTTGGTTAGAAAATTGTTGGAGTTGTGGTCTAAACAAGAAACCTTTTGAGCTCTGCCTAAGGGTTGAAGGCTGGCATTCTGTTCAATAGTTACAAGATTGTAAGCCACACTTATGATCTTGTAACTTTTGGGATTCATATTTTATGAAACTGAACATGACAGCAGACTCTTTTAAGTCAGGCAGTATCCCAGTGAAAGGGTTTCCAAGGTGCCAGAGACTGGGACTGGGAAATACATCTACAACGGGGCACTTTGAGGAAAGAAATTGAGGAAGGACCCTGACAGGTTTCCAGGTGCCTGTTCTCAATGTGGATGACAATTGGAGAATGCTGAAGACATCATTTCCCTGTTGAACAGTCTACATTGTCCTGGAAACCTTCTGCTTGATGCATTACCTGGCTGAAAAGACAGGGTTGGGAGGGGCATCGTCAGAGGTAACTGCATATTGGAGCTCTGTTGTCATAGTTATTTCTCAAGATGTAGGATCTTGGTCTATGTTTTCTATTAAGACCAAAATTTATGGCTTCTGAATTTTCTAATTAAGAATGTTCTATTAGGCATTGTGAATATTTAAAAAATAGTCACTGGATAAATTATTGTGTTGTTAATTTTTTTTAGCAAAATCAATTTTTTAAAAAAATTTATTAAGTTTCAAATAATTAAAAACTCCATAGTACTTAGACATCATTGTACCAGGAAAAGAATAAGTAGCTTAATCAGTTCTTTTTCAGTGCATTTTTATTGATGAAGCTCTATTTAAGTAATTATTTAAGTAATTGTTTTAATTAATTAAATTTTATTTAAGTAATTATATATAGAGTATTTAGGTGAGCGCTCTAATGCATTTCCTTCTGATGTAATAAATTACACCATCATTGCCAATTTTATTTCCAAATAATGAACCACTCAACATACTGAAGCATTTTCTTTCAAAAAGTTCAGTTTCGTATTGAATTAGGATGTATTTAAAATTTGCATTTTGGGTGTTATGTATTCTAATCTAGAAACAAAGCTTTTGCTTCTCATTGTGGTCTTTGGCGCTAAAGAGTGTGGTGAGTTAATGCATTTAATTAGGTAGTAAAGGAAATATATTTATACTTCTGCTCTTTCTTTGCCCTAGCTCTTCTGCCTCACTAGTCCAACTTCTCATAAATCTTTTCTCTCATAAAACAAAAATAGTTTACATCCCTTATTCACTTTCCAACTCCAAATCAACATAGATTGCTTATTTCCAGTACCTGTTCAGGGGATATTTGGTGTAACTCTGTTGGAGTATTAACATCAGTTTTTGCAGAAAAAAATTTATCTCGCTACTCAAGAGCTAAAGCTACACCCTATGTGTATTTGTGAGTAAATATCACCGAAAGTAGTGGTGTTTACTTATAGTTCAACATGATTGGGAGCATGCTATACTACCGTCCACCTAGGAATGCAGTAAATGCTATAATCGTTTTAGATACTCAGTGAAATCTTCTGACTTTGTAGATTAATGCCTGATTTTATATATTTGTAACACGTGTTATTTGCACAAAGTGATAGTGGAAATCACTGGAAAGGGTTTATTAGCTTCTGAAAAATGTTAAATGGAATTGCAAGTTGTTCTTTTGCTGATTTGCCTTTTCTGCATAAAAGAAATCAAGCATGCTATCTTTAGATGGTGATTTAATCTATGATCCAGTTCAATTTAAATCTGATGCTTAAATATTGGGGGGGTTTCTGTTCTTTAGGGATTAGAGCATAAAACCTCCACATATTTGAGCCAAGAACATGAATGAAACTTTACTGTAGCACCTTGGGATGTAGAATTTTGCTTACTTCATTCGCACACAAAGAAGAAAGAATTTCAAAAGTTTGCTCACTGTGGGAAAATTACAAGAGTGTTTGCCATTTCTCAATTATTTTTCATATTCTGGATTTTTTTTACTGGTTTTTTTCTCCCACAGAAAACATTGCTGTTCAGTGCAAAAACAATTTTTGGAGAAAACCCATATATTATGCACAAAACTATGTATTTTATACAAAACATCTTTCTTTGTTTAAAAAAATGCTTTTGGAGGCAAACAAATTTTTTACCAAAAAAAAAAATCATGAAATGTGACAAATCTTACAGTAGTTGGATTTTTTTGAACAGGATGTCTTAATGTGTTAAGATGTCTTTTCTTGTTATGGATGAAAACATATGGATATATGTTTTATATATCCATAGTGAGCCTGAAGGAAACATTTATCAGAATTTCGTACAGCATCTGCTTGATACCACGATGCCCAGCTTCCAAGACAACCAGTGATTGAGACTGCCAAATCCCCAGAATGTTTATTTTGTTTGTTTCATGTAGTCCTGGTCCACAAGCTTTGGGGACTTTTAAACCTTCCTTCCCTGTCTGCTGAGATCTAGGGATTGCTGTAAGATGAGGGAATGAAGTGAAAGCTACTCCCATCCAGTGACCATCACCAAGCAATGGTTTTTCATGGTTGGAGAACTAAAAAGCTAGAATTTAGGATGGAAAAGAGCAATTTCTCACCCCAACCCATGATCTGCTGGGTTGTGGAAGAAAATAGGTGGGATCCAAGCTTCAGAGCCACACATTGGGCAACATGTGTCTATATACAGTCCTTGGACCACAGTTTGTGTACTTTGCTTTAACACACTCTCCCCCCTCCCGCCGTTAGTATGCAGTTTTTTTTTAAAAAATATTCCCAACTTTTCTTCTAAATTGTGAACTCTGCTGCTGCTTTATTCTTGCTCTTTCCCTGCCATTCAGTCTGCTCAGGCACTGAATCATTCACTCTAGGCGTTTGTTCTCTCTGACTTAGCCAGCCAAGTCTGAAGTTACATGAATTTCCCTTAGAACCGTTGCCAGTGCCTAATTGAAATCACTGTTTCTGCCTTAGGAATTCATGAAGAAACTGGAAGAAAAAAAGGCTGAGCTAAATAAAGCCACAGGTATGGGAGAAGCCATCCTGGCTATCTGCCACCCAGATTCCATCACTACCATCAAGCACTGGATAACAATCATCCGAGCAAGGTTTGAAGAGGTCAGTCCAACTCAAGCAGTTCTCTGTGGTGATAATCAGTCTTTGATAGCTTGAAAGATGAATGGCAATTAGCAAAGCTGATGTGCTGTGAAGAAATGATCCAACTGTCCAGAGCAAAATGTTCAACATATCCATACTGGCCTTTTTTTTTTTACTCTTCTTTCATAGCTATGTTTATGAGAAAGGAGAGAGAAGTAAATCTTGTCTCATGTCAGTTGATGTTCAAGAACAGTTTCTTGTTCTCTCAACTAAGTGGAATTTGGAAAAATACTTTTCTAAAGAGTTCTAGTAATATTATAACTATTGGTCACTAATAATTAGTAGTAAGTGTTTTATATATTACCAGGTAAAAAAGAGTATATACTACCAGTTTTAAGAAGAGTTTAAGTGCAACCATTTTGGCTAATAGAAGAAAAAATCTGATTAACTGATAGTAATATCGCTTTTTTGGTTGTTAACATTTAGAGATGTGGATGTACTTACCTCTCTATTAAAATGTGTTAGGAAATATTGGAAAAATAACAAACATCTGTACCTTAGAAACTACACACATCCGTATGATGACTTGAAACTAATTGGGAAAGTCTAATATCTTTCCTAGAAACTGTGCCTATATTATTTTTACTATGCTGTGTTTATAGTCTTCAAGATGTAGATCAGCCAGCAGCTACCCTCAGTCATCACATCCTTTGGCATATCCTTATCTGATTCCATCTAGTACAAGTAGACAGTAATAACATCAGGGTATACAATAGAAGTGATGTGTACCATACTTAAGCACAGAATTTTTAGAGATTCTTTGATGGAAAGGCATAATGTGAACACCATAACCCAGGTCCATTAACTGAAAATTCTAAAAATTTCACTGGATATTAAATACTCCAACACAGCAGGGATATACAGCACTTTTGACTTGCAGTTAAAAAGCAACAGCATAAATCTTACTGCTAGATCCAACTAGAACAGATGCATTGACTGAATGGTACATCGGCAGTTATATAAAGCTCATTGATTCAGTAGGTCTAGTCTAGTTGAGATTAGCAGTTGGTTGTGGGCCAGTGACTTTTCTTTTGTTTATCTGTGCTTTCTTTTCTGGGATACATATTGTATAGTTCAGCAATGGTAGTTGTTTGTCATCTTGTTAATAATGAAGCCAAATTTGTTTATAGGAAGGAAGGAAATGCAAAAGCTTTGGGTAACATGGAAATTGTAATGGACTCTTCTTTACTTCAAGGTATTAGCATGGGCAAAGCAACATCAGCAGAGATTGTCAGGAGCCTTAGCTGCACTTATCGCTAATCAAGAGTTGTTGGAAGCGTTACTGTCCTGGCTGCAGTGGGCAGAGACAACTCTCACTGAAAAAGATAAGGAGGCCATTCCTCAAGAGATTGATGACGTCAAAGCACTCATAGCTGAGCATCAGGTAAGTGATCCGTGGACAGGCCATAGCCTTTCAACAGTCCAGTTTAGTATCTTCAGCCTGTGGACATTTTAGGAATTCAAGCAGAGCAGATACAGAGCAGATACATGTTTAAATATTGTGTAGAACCCTACATTGTTCACATGAGTTTTGGTTCATGGAGTCTATAATGTTATATTTCTATTGTTCATATTGTTCCATTGGTATGGTCAAAACTAAGAATGAGAAGAGCGAAGGAGAAGAATCTGTCCTTTGAAATGAATTTATAGCTATAATTTTTTTTGAAAAATCTGTTCTGTTCTTGCAAACTGCAAGTCAGTGCACATTTTAACAGAGGAATTGCTTGTTGCCTTAGAGAATAAAGATACCAGACAGTAAACAAACAGACAAAAGGAATATACCAAAAATTAAGCCAGTACCACTGTGCCTGTTTTATACATGGCATTTTACAGTGTTTCTTAGAGTAGTTCTAAGCATATATTCCCTTCATAAAGAAGAAAATGAGAATCTCCCTTCTTGATAAATATTGGGCAGATTTCAATAAGATGCTTTGTCACATTAGACTAATGTGCCTTTTTCAGACAATATTAACTTCATATAACCTTGAATAATGGCATCCAAGGATACTTAATTTTAACGTAAATATGTGGATCAGGAAGCTTCTCTTATACTGTTGTCATGCCAAACAGGATAATCATGTGGGATTCCTGATGTTACAAAAAATATACTATATCTCACACAGATACTGAGGTACATAATCAGGAGTAAACCTGAGCATGAAGCATAAGTTCTCTTGTGTCCATAGACATGTCATTAATGATTACCGTGCACTGTTAGTCAAAGCAATCTTCATTTAATTCCAGATATTTATGGAGGAAATGACCAGAAAACAGCCCGATGTAGATAAGGTTACTAAGACCCATAAAAGGAAAACAGCTGAATCTGGTCCAATCCAGTCTCATATTCCTGTGCTGGATAAAGGGAGAGGAGGAAGTAAGTAATGATCTTGTAAAAGGAAATGCAAAACATTGTGTAACAGTCACTGATTGATGGTTTATCAAAGGCATGGTCACCCCCCCCTTCTTTTTGTCACTTACGAAGTGAGGAGGATGAGTTAGATCAGTGGTTCCCACTGTGGGACCCTGGGCGGGGTGCAGTAGTTGCTCAAAGGGGGCACATGAAAAGTTAGCGTGCCAGTACAGCAAATGAAATGAAAAAGAAGGGCTATCCTGTGCATGCACATGTGTGTGCTGTTGAGGATTGACTGTTGTCTGCAAAACAGCAACACAAAATGTCTTCCACTGTTATGCTTTCCACCAACCTCAGACATGAAAAAAAATGGTTTCATTTTTTATGCTTTTCCCACTCATCTCCAAACATTCTGTCATTCGTGCAACAGGTTCATGCCCCTTAGCGACCATGAGACAGTTTCTTGGATGGAGGGGTGGGAAGTGAAGAGAGAGGGCAGAAAGCATGAGCACTAAACCTTAACAGAGGGCACATGCGCACAAGCCATCTGTGAGAGACAGAAAATGGGAGAGGCACAGGATAGGACATGGGTGGTGTGATGTGGAGCAAGGGGGTGCCGTGTCTTCAAGTAGATGTAAAGGGGTCATGGGGTAAAAGTTTGAGAACCACTGAGCTGGAAGTCAGCCACTTATGGCCCTAATCTCCTTTCCTGAGTTATGTTTCCTGGTTGCACAGTAGTCATGCTTATTTTTTTTTCCTTATTCATAGAATAAGGAATAGAATGGAAATTTGTCAGTTTCCTGACTGGGGTTGAATTTGAAGTTCCTGACTCCTTGAGAAACTTACGCAGGGATTAAAATAGCATGTCAAAAATTCTTGAAAAATGCAGGAACTTCTTTTTGTTCCCACCACAACTTCAACTCTGCAGTTTCTGAGAAATGCACAAGATTTTGAGAAACTGGGCAGCTTTGCAATCAAATCTTACACTCACAGTCTTTTTCACTATGCACAGAAAACTGCACAGTTTTCTGGGGGGAGGGGGAAGAAACCCTCAATGTTTATGTTGTTTTTTTGCTATGTACTTAGGAAAAGAACAGAAAATGCAAAACTAAATACACATTATACCCCTATACAAACAATGTGGTAAAGTGTTTAATATTGTGGTTGCAGCCTTTGACAGTTTAGAAGATGTGCAACCCAAATGTTATACAGCAAGATACCAAAAGCTGCACAGTTTTCAGGAGCAACTATGTAGCTTCTGGAGGGCTGTGCAGTTTTCTGGGCAAACTGCACAGCTTTCCCATCATTATGGGGGGAAAAAATTCCCAAGTGTTTTGAAGCTGTGCAATGAAAAACTATTTAATTGTTCTCAACATATGTCAATACTTCAAAAGACAGAGATTTACCATCCATACACAGAACCACAGTAGCTTCAGAAACAATAAATATGTGCATTGTTTTATCCTTTGTTTGAAATGTTTTGAAAAGCAGAAAAAAACAAAATTGTCTCTCCCCTCCCCCAATATTTTCACAGGAAAACGTTCTCCAACACCAGGCATGTATCCTTCTGGTGCACAGGCTCAGATTGAAACCAAGAATCCACGGGTAAACCTCTTAGTCAGCAAATGGCAGCAAGTTTGGCTTCTGGCCCTGGAGAGACGAAGAAAACTTAATGATGCTTTAGACCGATTAGAAGAGGTCAGTAAACAGTCAACAATAACTGTATTCCTTATAACTAACCTCTGGTTCAGATCTTCTAGGTGACAGATCACCAGGTGGACTTCTTTTCCATCCCCCATGGAAACGGTACATGCCATTCTCCATCATAGAGCCCTACTTACGCAATTTTCTGTGCTTTTGAGGGAGAAAAGTTACATCATCAGCAAACAATGACCAGCACATCATGCTAGCTGTGTGGTGGAGATTGGTTTCAACCACCTGTTCCTCTACTGCACCAGGAGGAACACTGTTGTCAATAGTATCAGTAATATTACAGTAATATCAGCAATATACACACTGGGAACACTATAATAATAATAAAATGTTCATATTTATAATATATATTTGTGAAAGTATAATTAGTCCATGAAAAATTGTGCCTACTGGCATGAATATTAAATAATGTATAAGCATTTCATATAACGAAATCAGCACATACTCACATTGTAGGACAGTTTTACATATTGCTTCATATAGTCAGTTGCCCAGGTTGTAGAACTGCTTGTAGTTCAATGTATTAAGTTATGTAATAGGGAAAGCTCCGCTATATTAAGTGCTGCATGATAAATATGAATGTGGTTCATTGAGATATGAATGTGATTCGCTTAATCATTCAGCGCTACCCTGTGTGCAGGGTGGGTGGTAGGAGGATTTGTAGTTGAATAGTTCAGACATACCCAGGGTGCATGGAACCCCTTCTTACAAATGAATAACTGCAAGCTGATACCGTAGCTTAATGTAAAATAAGGACTAAAATCTAGTCAGTAAACTCTTTCTCTCATTCCTATACTGCTTTCAGAATAAATACCTCTCTAATTTTCTTTCTTTGTCAGTGTCATCCATGATTTAATTGTACACTAAGAGTAGCTGTGATTAATGCTGACAAGGTCCTATGTTAATTAAGGTTTGCAACTCCATTTAAGCCCTGGTTTCAAATCCTGGTTAAGAGGGAAATTAAGATTCTTTAGACACAGAATGTTAAAACCATGGTTAAGGCTGACATGGGAATGAAAAAGAAAAGTTGCCCTGCAGTGGGAATGAGAGGGACTGTGCTTTTTGAGGGTAATTCCCATTCTGCATGTCACATTCACTGGGAACCAGCATTAGCATCTGTCATAAGTCTTAATGTCATGACTGTGTGTGGTCATGAGCCAGTTTAGCTCTAGAATAATGTTTTCTTTATGTCACTTTTTTAAAGCTAAGAGAATTTGCCAACTTTGATTTTGATATTTGGAGGAAAAAGTATATGCGCTGGATGAACCACAAGAAATCTCGAGTAATGGACTTCTTTAGGAGGATAGATAAAGATCAAGATGGAAAGATAACAAGACAGGAATTTATTGATGGTATTCTTTCTTCAAGTAAGTTTTAAAACAAAGTTTAATTTGGTACATACAAATTTACATTCTATGCAGATATTTGCTTCTTTTGACTCTCCTTGGAAGCTGAGTTTGTAGAGAAGAGAAGGCCTAAAGGGAAAGGAAGCATGATACATTCTTTAGATACCTAAACAATTGTCACATATAAGAAAGCAAAAATGTGTCCAGCAAGCAGGATCTAACAGGCTTAAGTTAATGGAGAACAGGTTTCAACTGTGCAATTCCACAGTGGAGCCAGTACCCTAGGTCAACGATGGGCAGTCTGTCCCTGAAGGTCTTCATACAGAGGCCGAACAACTGTCTGTTATGGTTTCTTGCCTCAAGCAAGGAGTTGGAGAAGATGGCCTATGAGGCCCTTTTTGAAAATCTATAATCCTAACATACTTGGGTTTTTCTGTCTACAGAATTTCCTACTAGTCGATTGGAAATGAGTGCTGTAGCAGATATCTTTGACAGGGATGGTGATGGATATATTGACTATTATGAATTCGTAGCGGCACTTCATCCAAATAAGGATGCATACAAGCCTCTGACGGATGCAGATAAAATTGAAGATGAGGTATTCTTCCATTCCCTTTGCTATAAGTTTGATAGTCCCATTGTTTTCTGGTTCAATTCCATCATTGGTCAATTGTGGAAATTGGCAAAAAATATGGTATTCTCACTCTGATTTTCATTTTGACAGGTGACAAGGCAGGTAGCAAAATGCAAATGTGCAAAGCGATTCCAGGTGGAACAGATTGGTGACAACAAATACAGGGTAAGTATATGGTCATACCATGTGTTCATTACAGCTCAGATATTCTGAACAGAACAGGAGTATCTGAGCATTTCGTTTAAATTGATACGTTATTACTTTATTTTTTTTCCAGAATCAAAAATTTGGACCATGTTACATTTTTGTAACATTACAAATTTGCACGTTACAAATTTGTGTGAACGTTTGGATAGTCTAGTAAACAAAATATTACCACTGTGCCAGTGAAGTCACATGAGAACTTTTTGCAATTAGCAGTTTAGCAATTTAAAGAACTTCTCAAAAGAATCTTCCAATAAATAGGTGAAAGCTTAATTTTAACAGCCTGTTATATAGCATCCTTGTGTACTCTGAGATATAGTAATGACACCTTTTGGATCTTGTACTGAGATATTTTAAAATATTTTCAAACAGCTGGGAATGCATTAAACTTCCAGAATATTTGAAAACAATATATTAGGTCATTGTCATCTTGTGTTTTTGTTTTATCTGGAAACATACTTTCCCTTTGTCTAGATGGGAAATGTACTGTTTGTCTTTAAAGCAGAGCAAAACAAGTACCAAGAGAAATCTGCCAAGTTGCAGAGATACCATTTTCTTACAGATTTGGCTGAAGGAGACGATGCGGCAAAGCAATAGAAGGGTTCCAAAGTACTTAGGCATCCCTTAGTATTCACAGTCTAGACATCTAACTTTACCTGTCCATCTCTCAACTACATGCCATCTATGTGTGTTGTTAGAGTGTGTTCAAGAGTCATGTAGAAGCTTTGCTGTTACACTAATTATGTCTTTTTTCCCATTTTCCATCTCTTGTCAGTTCTTCCTGGGAAATCAGGTATAAACAGTGGAATGTGTTACGGAATTCCTAATATTCTTTAATCATCATTTGCAGCTTGCAGTGGCTTTTCCTTCCCCCTCCTTTCACCCCGAGCTAATTCATTGTTGGTCAGCTGTGGTGCTTCTCTGGAAATGCTTAACAGGCTTCCTTGTCTTGGGAGCTGCCTTTGTGCCTGTTGCTGCCTCATTAATGAGATTACTTTTAAGGGAACCAGATAATAGTCTACAAGGTTTGGCAGTGCAAACGTGTTTAGGCACTCTTCCTGTGGATCTTGCTTTTAACAGCATATAGGTACAGTATTTAGGTTTTCATGCTGCGTGCCACTGTCAGATATTCTACCACCATATCACTTCTAAGCCTTTGGAAAAGGACCAAGACATTTGGGTAGAAACTGAATATACAAATTGTGATTCCGTCCCCTGCCAAAAAAGTAATCACGCAGTTGGACACAATCAGGCATTAGAAAATTGGATTTTATTCTACATACAAAGAGGGAGAGGGTGCTAGCCCTGACCTCTTTATTGTTATTTCCATCACCATGAATACTTGGAGAGCAACAGCGCAAAGAGGAACGCCTCTGTTTCTGTGAAGGCTTTCCTTGTTTTTTGAAACTGAGGAAAAGTAGAGTTTCAAATCATGGGGAGAGCTTTCACAAGGGGCAGAGTTTCTCCACTCAGGCGCTTGCCCTCCATGCATAGTAGGCAATGGGGGCAGAAGGCACAGGGCTAACATGCTGTTCCTTCTCTCATGATGAGGAAACACATTTTAATAACACATAAATAGGCTATAGCAAAGTCAGCAGAGCATTGTTGTTTGAGTGTTGGACTACAACCCTGGAGAACCCAAGGTTCAGATCCCTGCTTGACCATGGAAACCCACTGGTTAACACTGGACAACTCATATTCTCTCAGCCTTGGAGGATGGCAAAGGCAAACCCCTTCTGAGCAAATCTGGCCAAGAAAACCCTGTGATAGGTTCATTTCAGGGACACCATATGTCACACATGACTTGAAGGCACACAACAACAAAAGGCTACAGAATGCATCCTGGACACATAACGACTTATCATCCCTTCCTACTGTTGTATCATGTAATGCAAGAGGAGAAGCTGTCTTCATTTTGGGCAAAGTTCAAAGAAGGGAGAGCCGTGGGAAATGGTTTGTACTTCTAATAATGAAAAGGAGGTTTATTCTAAACCTCCCTACCCTTGTTGGTTAGATGGAGGATGAAATAAGAATGTTCTTCTGTCAGGTCCACCTTGACACATTGGTGAGGCGTGTTTGAGGGAAGGCTGAAGAACAGTATGCTACTGCTTAAAGCAAGATAGTGACATTCAGAAAAGGAAGGCAGAAGGAGACATTTCTTTTTCTGACTAATCTAAGTAGCCACTGTGCCTACACACAGGGTTAAGGTTGAACAGACTAGCAGCTAAATGGTTGGTGAGATCAGCAGTTCAGGGGATTTGTGGTCTTAACTATCCTGTTAAATCAAGTTGTTAGCCCCAGCCAGAGTTAACCCCTTGAATGAACCAGGCTTGTTAGGTCAACCTTCATGTCACTCCCATTGATTCAATGGGAGTGACATGAAGCTTGAGCTCAGAGTAACAATTAAATTTAGCCTAGTATGTCACATGTCCTCATTCCAAGTTCCTTGCGTAAAGTTTCCCAGAGCAATTCAGGTGGTGCCATATCAAACAGAATAAATTTTCCAAAGGACTTCACTTGAACAGTAGTTGCTGCAGCATGAAACCTTATTAAGTGGAGAGGAAAGTTCTTTATTGTAAAGTTACTTTGTATTTCTTTACATGATTTCATATGGTGCATGTTTTAAACATGCATTTTTGCTTACTTCTAACGTACTGTTCTGGGTTAGTTAACCTTGTATGCTTTCCTGTTATTTGGTTCCCAAAAGTAATATGCCTTTCACTCTTTGCTTAAGTGGTACTGCGGTAAATTATATTAAGAATTAAGGTCAATTATATGATTTGGCTATAAACTATTTATTGGGCAAACCATGCTTAATCAACATTGCTTATTTCAAACATAAAATTCTGTACTTTATTCCAATTAGTTCTTTGTGGAGAATTCTCTGTATACACACCAGTGAAGGATCTAGCCTTTCAGATCAAAGTAGTCCAAATGAAGAGGCCCCAAATCACCCTTAAACATTTAAAAGTCATTAGATCCTGACTATAATTGAATTTGGGCAACAAATATTGATGGATTAGTTGATAACAACAAAATAGGTGGGTAGTGAAGGATTGCAGCCTGGTGATCTACACTGTATTTTTAATTCCACCATGCAGTAAAAGGTAAGGCCAGTCACGGTCTCTCTCTCATTCTTTCTTTTCCTGGCTGTATTGTTGTCCCTCTCCCACTTGGAAAGGGAATAGTAATAATAATGAAGATCACCAGAGTACTGTACCTAGCCAGAATGCACTATGGCAACTTTGGTTTGATTCTTAACTCTTTGCAGTTTCAGTATATATTTTCTGGTGCAGAGACTCAAGTCTTATGTCAGAAAAAGTAGGTTTAAGATGCGTATATATAAAGTAACAACTCTTGTGAGCATACATACATTACATTTTAAAGAACTTTTTTTAGTCTGTCTGGTTCAGGCAATCATATCTAAGCTTAATAAGCTAAAATATGCACAAGCTTTTGCCCATGTATCCTGCCCTCTGCAGCCCCTTTCCACTTCCCAATGTGTCAAGTTGTAAGAAGCCAAGAATTTTTAAACATAATTTCCAGTTACATCCAACTCAGGAAATCTTATTCACAGATTTCAAAATAAAGCAAGATCTTAATCTTAAAGAGAGGCCATTTCCACCCTACACTGTTATAGTGCTACTATTCCATTTTCAACATACTGTCGGATCCTAGGGTTTACAGTTTAGGGAGGGGCATTTAAGAATGCTCAGCCAGGGAGCTCTTTGGCCTCAGGAAACTACAAACCCCAGAATTCCCTAGGATGTTGAAAGTAGAATAGCAGCACCATAACAGTGTAGGGTGGAAATGGCCTTAGTTTAAGTGGCTTGTTCCATACTTAACAAACATAATTTCCTAATGTGGACATAATGGCAATTCAGAGTTAACTGAAGATTTATGAAATTAATTGTGGCAAACCAAGAAGAGAAGAAAGGGACTGCCTGCATGAAGCACAATGCTTGTTAAATATATTAAGACTTCGATTGTCCAGATGCACCATTGTATGTATTACTGTGTGGGTTGAGAAAGGTAGAGTTTTGGCGATAAAACTCAGTGGTGCAAAGGCTGAAAGCACTTATAAAGTGTACAAGGCAGCAGGTTTCATGAGTGCTCAGATCACTATCAAATTATGCAAAACATTTAATATATCAGTTTGTTTTTTAAAGAAAGTTCTATTTGATTAATCACTTACCTACTCTTTTGTTGAGGGGCCCTCAAACTTTGTGTTTCTGTGTGTACACCTGTGTGCCCTGTCACACTTGGAAGGAATATTCTAAGTGCTACTTGACAAGCATGAAGAAATTTTGCCTGAAGGCTGCATCCCTAACCATCCTCCGCCCTCCTGCTCCTATTGCTTAAAAATCAAAACCAAGCATCAGGTCCAATATTGAAAAAGGGAAATGTGTGCTGACTGTCATAAATGTGATAATGGTCTGGAATGCATGTTCTGTTCGAAGAGTCTGGCTAATGCTTTCCAAGTACACAGACCATACAGTGTGATAGGGTAGGAGACTAAAACAAGCCCGATTTAGGTATTTAAGATAGAAGTAGATCTGCCCCTCCCCCAGGCCTCCCCTCCTCCTTTGTCACTCTCTTTCCACAAGATCTGGAATTCTAAAAAATCATAGTTTCAGATTGCCTGATATGTGCGTTGGGGATGCTATCTTGTTCACACTAACATTCTTCACATAAAGAGAGTAGTAATAACAGAGAGGAGTAGCACTGAGGGAGGAGAAACTATGGATTTTAGAAGCCATTTTATTTATGCTTACATGTGGTTTTACTGTTGTGGGACTGAATCATTCTTGGATTGTATTTTTAAAAGGAAATAAAAGATAAAACAGACACCGAGTTGGACCAAGACTTGGTTTGATTGAAATCAATGAATCTTGAGTTATTTTAACTTGTCCCTTTGATTTAAATGGGTGTATTCTAAGGATAAGTCTGGTTCCAAACACATTAAAAATGTTTACATAAAATATAATTCAACAAATATCTGTTGCATTGGCTGTAGCAGTGCAAATAGCCAGCAGGAAAACAGGGAGACTGCATAAAATACAGTCGTTCTGTCTTTGGAAATTCACCTATATCAGAAGATGTCTGAATCCCTCAACTGTATACAGTGGGCCCTCCTTATCTGCAACCTCCAGATCCAACTGTGGAACGTTGTGGCCTGTACCTAAAATGGCAGTGACATGTGCACGGATGTGCTGAAGTGTACATGTCTCCATCATTGAATATAATGGGACACGAGTATCTGTGATTTCCAGTATTCATCACGTTCCTGGACCAGAACCCCTACCTATATGGAGGGCCCACTGTATTTGTTACATTACATAACATTTGTTCAGAGAAGCTTTTACTCACCCTACCTTAAGAGGTAGCTTTTCAGAAAGCCTGCAGGTAGAAATATCATTGAAGTGACTCAACAATGCCACTAAGGAAGTTATTTTTTTAAATCTTGTTTATATACTGTTATAAGAGTTGAGTGTTTCCTCTTCTTATGATAACTTATCATCTCTTCAGGGATAGGCCAGTGAAAGTTTTAATACTGAAGGAACATGTCCACTGACTTCCTGAATTACATTGCTGATTTTTGTCCTGTGAAACTATCTTGAAAACAATCATATGACTCACAAGAATTCAGCATTAAATTAAAGCTAACAGCCTACCCATTCACTCTACTTGCCCCTTCTACCTGCAAATCTCATTGCTGCCTTTGGGGTTAATGCAACTGCATTCAACTTGCGGGGGAAACACCTGTCTCTATGCATAATGAAAACATCTTTCATGATTTTTCTACTAATGATTTGGGAGCATACTGTTATGTGGCTAAATTTAACCAGTTGGCTTAGATGCATCTTGCTGTCTACAGCTTAAAGTATATGTTTAGCATGCTTTTCTTTCCTCTTGCACAGTTTGGTGACTCTCAGCAACTCCGTCTTGTCCGTATTCTGCGGAGCACTGTAATGGTTCGAGTTGGAGGTGGATGGATGGCACTAGATGAGTTCTTAGTGAAAAATGATCCCTGCAGAGGTATGTTGAAATGTGCCTTTAGATATGAACATCAAGCTCATTAATGGTGTATACATCTGTTGTCCTAGAATAATGGAGTAGGGCAGGGTGGAACAGTGAAATGTAGACTCTGTAAATCCCTAGCTTAATTAAACAGTGATTCAATTACAGTGTTCTGCTTATACATCTTACTATTTTTAAGGACTGCATAGTGAAGAAACAGTTCAACAATGACTAGTTTACACTTCCCACTTAAAAACTTGACTGTTTGAGTCCCTTTGGCTTCCTCACTAGCAGGATGAGAAAGCTGGAGGAGACAAAAATCACTCATGCAGAGAAGGATAAACTGGTGCCGTTGCTTATTTTTGCATCTTCATTCTTAGCAGCTCATTTCCTTAGGATCTGGGAGGCAGGGAAGCAGAGTGTGTAGTGGAGCCACTCTCATGGTGTGAATGTGTAGCCAGGCTGTAGAGAGAAGATAAAGGTGAATGGGCCTGTACCCTAGCTCTGCCAATGATTCAGATCCAGTGAGTGCTGCGATAGCTAATTTGCAAGAACAGACCATATAGCCAAGGGCCTAGCTCTACCTGCAGGTGTTGTTGATGGGATGCAGTGACATAGGACTGTACAGGACTGGCATACCAAAAGGTAAGGTGAAGCAGTCCATTTGAGATGCAGATTCCAGAATGGGTGCCATTTGCCTGATAGCATACTGGTGATCTTTGTCACCAAAGCACATTCTTGGAAGAGAAGTGTCATTTTGAGATATATATATATATGGACATACATACGCACACATGCACGCACACACACACACACATTCACACAGACACATACCAGATGCAAATTGCGTTTAAAGTGGAAATTGGAAAGCTCTTCTTGTTAGGATTGCCACTTTATAGTTTCAAAAATGTTGGTGCCTGGGTGGAGCCACAGTAGTAAAGCAAGTAGCAAAGTTTTCTGGTTCTCCTCTTGCTGGTAGGGATGAACAAGTCTGGCAGATTCAATTTAACTCAGGCTCTAATTTTTCTTCTGTTTGATTTATTCCATTCTCCTTCCACATGGGATTGCCAGCTATTATTGCAGTTCACGTGAACATCTGTATGTGTATTTTCATGCATACTTTAAAAAATGTACATGTTTTTGTATGCACTGTTTCAGACATACACATTTTTATGTGAACTTGTTCAGTGTATGCATTTAGCACACAATACACAAAAATTTGATTTCAAGATCTGAACACAATCCAGTTTTGGTTTCGGGAAATGTGAATATGATAAGTTTGCAATTTTTTACTTGTTCCTACCGGGAACAAGTAGGGCTGAAGCTACAGTTCGAGGTTCTGGCATGGGGAAGACAAAATGTTCAGAGAAGACAACATGAGAATATTGCCCACCTTTGCCACTATCACATTTGGCTACCCTGCCCTTTTGCTTGGTTCAACATGTTCTCTTGTGGGAGTGGTGACTGTGTATAGCTACACAATTCAGATGTGTGCACTAAATGAAAATACTGCTGTTGTTTGTATGTGCCTTCAAGTCATTTCTGATGTATGGTGACCCTTAGGTAAACCTTTCATGGGGTTTTCTGGGGCTGAGAGTGTGTGATGCACCCAGTCACCCAATGGGTTTCCATGTCTGAGGGGGAATCGAACCCTGGTTTCCAGTGTCATAGTCCAACACTCAAACCGCTGCACTCTGCTAGTTCTCAGAAAATGCTGCTACTGAGTTTTAATTGAAACAGGCACTTGACCCATGGGGTGGAGGGTGGGGAATACTAACTCTGCCAGTTCCACCTCGCATGCAAGTAGGCAAACCTACCCTCATATATGCTTAAATGAGGTCATAATGTATATTTAGGTAGTGGTGGGTGGGTCATGGACGTGAATAGGAGGATTATTTTATTAAAACTCTTTGTGAGGATTTCTCCAGGTCCAGTTTCTGGGTTCTCCTCACATACTTTTGATGAGCACTATGATGTGTCTCAGCCTGTGCAGCAGGACAGAAAAGGCTGAAAGACGGGGGTAAGGAGAACTGAAGGGAGGAACCAGGGGTGCTGGGAGCAGATTTTAGGCAACAACATTTCAAGGAGAGATGTAAAGAGTATAAGCACTTTTGTCACCTATGGAAAAACCTATTAACTACAGCAACAACAACAAAAATTCACTTTGTACAAAGGGAAAACAGTGCTGTTTCATTTTTGCTTAGAAATGTATTTTGTGTGAAGTCCAATGGGTTTTGCACAAAGTGTGCCTTTCTGTCCAACAATTAAAGCTTTTTGAGCAAAATCCCTTGGAAAATGTTTCTCCAAAAAGTTCCACAATGTGAAAATTGATTGAAAATGCCCCCAGTCTCTCTTTCCCAATGGGGAGAATTTTTTAAAAATAAAATGTTTATTCTAGCAAGCATGAATGAAAGAATCAAAAGTTTACATTCTTAGTTTCAGGCTCCTTATTTGCACCCTGGGGTACTGTGACGACCCAGTGAATGGATTTCCAGATACACTTCCTTCCTTTGTGGAAGATGTACAAAGCCCAAATGCAAAGATGTTGTTTAATCCAGCTAAGAACGTTCAGGGGGGATGGCAAATATAGTGGGGGATATTTATGGATTATATAGGGAAATAATATAACGAGTGTCACTCATTTCTCTTCTGAGATTCGGTTGAACAGTGTTAAGAAGTGTTAAGACGTTAAGTGAAAAACTTAATGTTCAGTTGTTGGAAGCAAAAAGTAGACACAGAGAACAATATTGTCATGTATCAGTTTTTTCTCATCTGTAGTTAAAAGTATTGTGAATTCTAAATAAGATGCTGCACATATTGGCTTCAATTCAACATCCCCCCACTGTAGCATAAAGATCTAAATGCGGATCTTGCTCTACACTAACCCATATACCACCCCCTGACTTACTTTAAAGCTCTGAAGCCACTTCATACACACTTTCCATGCTTCAGTGTAAGCAGGCAAAATCAGAGGAGTGTCTGGCTACTCTCTCCCTAGCTGGATGCACAGTGATGACATCAGCACTGAGATCTGTGGAGGTCCTAAAGAAATCTCAGCACTTCTGTAATTGTTGTGTGTGTGGCTGGGAAGGGGATAGCCAGATGCATCTCTGATCCTGCCCGTTCACAATGAAGCACAGAATGCCTGTATGAAGGAGCTGTGGGGCTTTGAAGTAAGCCAGGAGGAAGGCTTTGGGTGCTGCATGATGAAGACAGGAATATTGTAGCAACCACTGGAGCACCTGAAAAACCATATCCACACACATAAGGGACACGTGTGCATACAGATGTCCCATCCTGAATTCGACCTTAGCCAGGTTATATAACTATGACACTGTAAATGTTTCTTAGAACTGCATATTTGATTAGGTTAACTCTAGCCAGCCCACTTTTCATTTTATCAGATAAATTCAAAATGTGCTACAAGTAATATTCCAGTTAAAAGCACATAGGTGTGAATGTTACACATGTTTTTGGGAAAAAGAATTATTTGTGTGCTTCCCATGAAAAATCTGCTTCGGTTCTGTTTTAATTACATGCTGTTTGAATCATGTTGTACATTCCTGATATACTGAAACAAAGCCAGAGTAGGTAGAGACAGTTATACAGTCTGCATTGAAATTCCAGCTAAGTCCATCACCATATCTTACAGTGCTCTTGCAAGAATGTAACAGAACATAAAGAGCATTCAGAAAATATAACACGGATTATAATTCACTCCCACAGTAATATCATGAATCAGAATAAATGGTTTTTCTTCTAGGATTTGATAAAAAGCCAGTTAAGGAGACTTCCTTCCTGTAGCCTCTAATTGAAGCCTATGTTGAGATGAAAATAATCATTCAAAATGTAGACTCTGCTAAAGTGCAGATGTATTATAATAATGAAGCCAGGGTCAAAAAGAATGTATATTTTCCATATGTTGATGTACCAAAAGAGTTTTTAAATAGGTCATTATATAAATAGCTGCTACTTAATATATCTTATGACATGTTATTTTAGATATAAGCCAGGAAAACATTTGCAATAACTTGGGGAAAAAAGTAGCTACAGCTCTAAGCCAAGTGCATGCCCATATGGAAGATTTTGGATTTTCCAAAAATAATTGTCATGTTTACGTTCTTTATCACTGTCACATTACACAAGAGACATATAGATGAATTGTTTTTTGGTGGCGGTTTTAAAAACATGGGTTCATCACAAGGTACATTTTGGTGTTCTCAGTAGCAATAAACATGTGTTTGGAAGCAGCTTTTGGATTTTCCAAATATTGGAGGTACTTTATTTGCAGTATTCCAGATATTCTTCCAAAGAGTAACACAGCTTTTTAGAGAAAACTCTGTAAAGAAGGGAACCATGACTGTGTTTTTCATCAGTTCTTCCAAGGAAACGTGTAGCCCTATATGGGCCCAGTGAGGTAAAATGTGAATGACACACTAACTCTTTGAGTGAGGTATAGTGGTGATAGTGGTTTTATTGGTGGCTACATTCCATCGTGTTCAAACATTTGTTATGGTACATGGTGTGCTCATTTCATGCAACTTTAAAAATCTCAAGATGACATTGTTTGTTCCACTCACATCACTTTTTTATGTTGGCAGAGAAACCATTTTTCATTGATGAATTTGAGACTATCTGCAACTGAGATTACACTAGGAGTGTGTTCTTTTGCTTATGGACAGTTAGGGAGAAGTTTTTTTTGTCACTTAAGGTCTGTCTCTTGGCCTGCAGCTTTGAATCTCTTGCATATGCGACTGCTGTAATTGATTTCTTCTCCTGCTAACAGTTTTCTTTTAATATGACCCATATCCTGTGTCATTTTTTCTAGTTCATCATCATGGGAGTAAAATGTTACGTTCGGAATCAAACTCTTCAATTACCACTCAGCCTACTATAGGTTGGCAAACCCCTC
Source organism: Iguana delicatissima (assembly GCA_948472985.1). Lineage (NCBI taxonomy): Eukaryota > Metazoa > Chordata > Lepidosauria > Squamata > Iguanidae > Iguana > Iguana delicatissima. The sequence goes on from CAOKZL010001886.1 coordinate 112,846, forward strand.
TCTTTGTCTCTCCTGTTCTTATTTTCTTTTCCATTTCTCTCCTACTCCGCTATTTAATATATATAACTATATATTTAACAAAAATGCTTCACTTACCACATTTTTAGCTTAACACGTGCTGCACTGGCTGGTGCTTGAGAGCTTGCCTCCTAAATTTCCTTTGACACACTTGAAGAGAGTGTCTCAAAAGCAATTGCCATTAATGCAGAGAAAGCCAAAAACTAACATGTTTACGCATTTGATCCCTGTGGACAGTTATCACATTTGCCTCTCTACCTGCGTGTGTCTGTGCCCAGCATCCAGTCATTTCTTTATAGTTTGGGAGTTTCTGTTTGTCATTGCATGTTGCCAGACTGCATTTCTTCATAGTTTAGAATTAATATGGTTTGTGCTTTTCTCTTAGAGTTTCCTCATCATAGCCAGCATCTTTTTCTGAATCATCTGAGCAGCAGTAGCGTTAGTCCAATGGGTCTTCAAGTTGTGTCTGTGCATTGGTAACCAAGTAGCATGTCGAGCCATTCCATTATGCTGATTCATGTCAATAGCGGTTCATCTTTGCTGGCATAAAATGTTAGAAATGCATATTCCTGAAACGAATGATTTTTGTCTCAAACAAATGCATTACTTACTAATGTGTTTGATTTGTTTGGCCTGTTTGTTGAGGCTAGGCAAGGCCAATGGCGTGGGAGAGGAGATCAGGAAATGACAAGACTTCACAACCTCCTCTTTTACTTGTTTTAGCAAAAGGGAGGACGAACATGGAGCTTCGTGAGAAGTTCATTTTGGCAGATGGAGCTAGCCAAAGCATGGCTGCCTTCCGACCAAGAGGGCGCAGATCACGACCTTCTTCAAGGGGCGCTTCACCCAACAGATCCACGTCTGTGTCAAATCCTCCTGCCCAAGGAGCTCCAGCACCACCTGTTGCTGCCAGCACACCCAAGGTACAATGGGACCAGGCAGGCACTTGGTTTTTACAAACATCAGTACAAGCTTGCTACAGTTTGACATATTGCCACCCTAGAATAACTTGCAAAAAAAAAATGCTACCCAAGGGTAAATTTTAATTGTACTATTTTTCAAAGAAAGCTAACTTTTTTTTTATTGTTCCCCCTTCCCTTACAATTGCAGCGGTCATGCAAGACTGGAAAAAAACATGTAAGCTAATTAGAACACAGAACAAACTTTTTAAAGAAGAACAAATAAACATTCCCCCTCCACTGCATTTTAGAAAGCACACTTACATCCTCTTCCATATAGAATGCTTGTTGTCTTTTATTCCTACCTTGTTTTAATATCTTTTGGTTTTGGCTTTTACTGTGAGATTCAGTCTCCATAATCTGATTATTCCTCTCCATGATATTGTTTTCCATCAGCTGTTCTTTACACTTGTGATTTGCCATTGTTTCATACAGACATCTCATCATTTAACACGCAACTATGGTAAACCATGGTTGATAAACAGCAAAATGTCATCACCATGTAAACCACCAGAGTGCTCTGAATATCAAGTGTCATCCACAGAGGTACAGTAATGGATGGATATTCTAGTCTAACAACATGTCCTGCACTAAAACTATCCTCTTACCTAACAGTCACTATAATTCCTTGTCCAGCTCTCCTGTACCTTACATATTAATGCACTCTCTTTGTTTTCAGCCTTTTGTCCACCAGTTTTATTTTCTGTCTTCTTAAGCCTGTAAATTAATGGATTGTTTCAAGTATGCCTGATTCCTATCTTGTTTCAGCATGTCTTAACTACAAATGATCATATTCAACACGGTAAGCAGCTCAGTAAATGTGAGATCTCAGTTATACGTAATAGTCATCTAGCTTCCTTGAGACAGATAGAAAAATTATACATGGCATCCAACCACCCTTCCATTTTACCTGAAATACAAGAGTACTGAAATTCCTGTATGAAGATTAAGTTAGTCCATTTTACATGCTGGTATCTCATTTATGTATATAAGCAGTAAGTTTATTTATAGCACAGTCTTACAAAGAGTTAAATGCACGGAAATAATCTGTACATTCACTTCTGGTTGGTTTATGCCATTTTTTTATCTATTTATTTTTTTGTTTACGCTTGTCAAGCAAAATTAAGGTCCAAGGCTTATGACAGGAAATGACATTAATATACAAATTCAAAATAAAATACATCTTAGCTAGCAATCAGATGAACTGCCAGGTGGCCTCCAAAGAACAAGAGAGAATTTCTGCTGGCAGGAGAGCATTTGTGCCTCTGGCAACCTCAGGAATACTAGTGCAGATCAAGCATGAAGGTAAAACATGGTGTGAGAGAGAACCTGCCAACGCTTTGGATCCATAGAATCCAAGCCCTGTTGTTCCTCTGACACTTACCAAGGAAGGGACACAAAAACTTGCAGGAGACCTGGAACTTGATAATATGATTTCCGATCCCACTGATATCAAATGGAGGAAAAACTGCGGGGGGGGGACCCACCCCTTTCCCCATCTTCTGCCATGGTCACTGTGAGCCAGTAGGGCTTAAGAGGAACTGTTTCCAGTAGGGCTTAAGAGGAACTGAGATCTCCTGTAGGATTGCTTTGCCACAGTGCACTAGGAACAAGTCCAAACAGGCTTGACAACACTTCAGCAGGAAAAAAGTTCCATAGATTTAGGGAAGCCTTTAAAAAAAGGGCTTCTCTTTTTGTCCTCATGGTGCAAACATTGTGCTGGATTATGTAACAAAATAAAGTCAACATCAGTTCTCTGGTGGTCTTCAATATGCAACGGAACACTAGATAGATGGCAGCTACCACGATATGAAAGGTCGAGCCATTGAAAAAAGCCTAAGCCATAATTTGTCAGCTCACATCAAAAGAGTTTATAATCCTGTTGGTATACAGCAGAGGAATACTAAAAACCTAAAGGCATTCAAGACAGGAATTTCTTTTGACTTTATGAGAAAGAAGTTAATTTGAATGAATGGATTTTTCTTTTTTAAGTAGATGAAATCAAAACAAGCATAGAGAATACTATTGTTACTGTACAAATAAATATGAAACACCATCCATTTGTAATGCTTCCTTTCTTGCTCTTTGTAACACTAACTTCACAGATTTTTTTGTATGGCTTTGCTTACTAAGGAGAAAATATATATGTAGATATATATATATATAACTGTCCTATCTACTCATCCTTCCATATTTTATAACGACTATTTCTTCTGAATAGCTATGGTAATTAAAATACAATGCAGAATATTAATTGCTGACAGTGTCTAATATTATGCCTTATTTTTCTCCAGTTCTTCAGCTAATAGCTAGACATATCTAGAATATGTATTTAATCATATTCCGCCTGTTTGGAAAAATCATAGTCAGGGTCGGGAAGGGACTGGAAAAGCTAGGCATTTATTACAGAAACTAACAGTTAGTTCCCTTTTCTCCCTAGGGTGAAATGTATTCAGTGTATAGCAAGGACAAGGAACCTATGAAATTTCAGAGATTGTTGAAGTCCAATTATTATTAGAATTATCAGTTCTCAGGAATGATAAGCACTGTAGTCCAACAACATCTGGAAGGCCACAAGTCACTAAAGCCCTGCTGTATTGCCTTGATAACTAAATATTAGCCTGTCAAAGCAGTACTTTCATTCAGGAGTATATTCATCACATTGTTTCTTAGTCTGAAACACATTCACTAAGATAAGAGGGCTTAGAACATGATGTTCAAAACTCTTTGTAGACAACATCCAAAGAATCGTATCATTGCACCATTTCTCAGCAGCAGCTGTGCCATGCTTCCCCAGTCTTGTTTTCTGTTTTGATTGCCCAGTGGGCCTGAAACACATGTTTCACTCACTGAAAATGAGTCTGTTTGAACTTATTAAGATTGCTGTTCATGCACTGAATGCAAGCTTTGTTATATTTAGAAGAAATCTATTTGAAAAACACACAGAGGAAATCAGTGGGATTTAGGTCAGTAAGGAGTTAAGTCCCATTGATTTCAATAGGTCTGCTTTAAGTATCACCTATGGAGTCAACCCAATATCTGTCAATTTTGCCAGATATCAAGTAGGCATGCTTAGCAAAATCATCTGGATAGCATTGTACATTTAGACAAACTTGCAACCTGATCCAGTTAATGAATTAGAGTGGAAGCAAGAGTCCATTTACATCTGTTCCAGGGAAGTAGTTGTATTATTGTTTTGTAGAAAAATAAGATGGAGTCTTGTGTCACCTTAAACAACAAGCAATTTGTTATGGAGTAATATTGAATGGATTAGAGTTCACTTCTTCAGACGCATGTTGGCAGGTATGTTCATCTTGACATGTAAGTGTATGCTTGCTTCCAAAATACCATCAATCTACCTGCCACCTTGCTGAGTTCCCCTGGCAAAACCAGACAAGTGCTTGCCCATAAGGAGCTGAAACTTGGAAAGCAAAAGGGAGAGAAAAGATACCTCTATGAAAAGTATAGTGTGTTACATGTGCTACATATTTTTTACTGTATGGTTCTATTTCCAACTTCTTACTAAAAATCCTGTGATCACTTTGAGGCATAGTTTTTCCTTTTGTCTTGCATGTTCAGAAAAAATTAATGTGGATAGAATCCTAAATTCAGCTCTGCTCAGTAGACTTCTGAATGAATTTCTTTCATTCACTTATTCTTGTGTTCTACAGGGAACTCCAATCCAGGGAAGTAAACTTAGATTGCCAGGATATTTGTCAGGGAAAGGTTTTCACTCCGGAGAAGACAGCAGCCTAATTTCAACAGCAGCTACACGAGTCAGAGCACATTTTGCAGGTGAGTGCTAGAAGCCATAGAATGAAGTGTTCATAGGAAGCAGTGGACTTGTGCAAATACAATGAAAAATAGCTTGCCGTGAGCGTATAGGTTGATACGAGGAAGTGACACCTGTTTGTATGGTTGCCTCTGATCAAATAGTAAGTACTTCATCAGTGTGACTACATTGTTAGTGATGTTTCATTGGGAGAATTTTAGTACATCTGAATGTGCATATAAGGCTTCACAACCCAAACCTTTCATGTTCATTCCTGTTGTTTTGTAACCCTTACTTGAGTGGATAAAAGCACTGTATTATCGGATTCATTTGAGTTTCTGCCCCTTATACTTTGCCTTCTGAGCAATATGCACTGTGCTGGCTGTCTCCTTGTAACACAATGTAATCAAAATTAGATGGGATGTCCTCCTTCGGGAATCTAGAAGATTGTGCATTTTAGCAGAGCATTGGTCCTGTTGAACTTCAGTTTTCCCCAAGAACTAAAATGAATGGACAATGTAGAGTTAGAATTGTGTTTTGATACATGTGCTCTATAGCAATAGCAATAGCATTTATTTCTATACCGCCTATCAAACTGAATGTTATCTAAGCGGTTTACAATGTATTTTAGCTAATTGCCCCCAGCAAGCTGGGTACCCATTTTACTGTCCGAAAGGATGGAAGGCTGAGTCAACCTTGGAGCCTGGCAGGATTGAACTCACAACCTTGTGGTTGCAGTACTGGCATTTAACCACTGCGCCACCAGGGCTCCTAGATACCACAAACAAAAGTGACTAGTATGAGAAGTTTTAGTCATGACCATGACCCAAAGCACTTTTGCTGTATACCATCAAGTCATTTCCAACTCATGGTGATCCTACCATGGGGTTTTCTTGGCAACATTTATTCAGAGGAGGGTTGCCTTTGACTCCTCTGAGGCTGAGAGAGTGTGACTTGCCCAGGGTCACCCAGTGGGTTTCTGTGGCTGAGCGGCCATGTGAACCCTGGTCTCCAGAGGCATAGTCCAACACCCAAACCTCTACAGCACTCCAGTTCTAAAAAGCATTTCTAAATGGTAGTAAATTCTTTTGAACAATTGAGTGCTTGGCTCCCAGCAGCCTATGGTGTGTGCCAGGGCTTTGATGTACACATGTATGGTTGGCCATTCTGTTTTCTTCTTTAAATTGCAGACTTTTTTGATGCCTCCAAGGGCATAGTCCAACCACCCCTGGGCATTATAGTGACTGGAGAAATCCTTGTTCAGTCAAGCTTTGAGAAGCCCTTGGGGACACTGTGAAACTCTTTGAGGATGCCACTTGTATTCAGAGTGAATTCCAGTCTGGATACATGGGGAAAGCCTGCTCGAACAGCCCACTTTATTTCCCCCATCTCACTTGTAACAGCAGTGGATGTTTCCCCCTCCTTTTGCAGACACCAGAAGAACACCAAGCAGACCTGGAAGTCGGGCAGGAAGCAAGGCAGGCAGTAGAGCAAGCAGCCGCCGAGGCAGTGACGCATCGGACTTTGACATTTCAGAAATCCAATCTGTGTGCTCGGACGTGTCAGAGACTGTTCATACCCCAATTAGGCCGACGCCACGGCCGAATTCTCGGTCAGCATCTGGCAAGCCTTCCAAAATTCCAACTCCACAAAGAAGATCACCTGCCAGTAAATTAGAAAAGACCTCCAAGAGATAATGTGTTTGGCTCACCAAGATCGTCTTCTTTCCCCCCGTGCATTAAATATTTAAGTTTGTAAGATGTAAAATATCCTGTAGAAATTATTGTGAAATATTACCAGAGTTGGATTTTTAATTTTGCAGATGGCCTTATTTGTGTATTTGTCTTGTTTATTTTATGTGTATAATTTTTGTCAATTTTTGTTCATTTATTTTATGCCATATCCTATGTGAAAAGAGAGGGTTTTTTTTTAATGTAAACTAACGGTTGTTTGCAGTAACATGTAGAGAGATCACTAAAAGCAATTACTGAATGTACAGCTAAGTCTTTGCGTCCCAAGTCAACAAGGCCTGTCACTTTTTCATTTACAGTAAAGGATACCTCATAATGTTGTCTTAATAAAATTGAAAAAAGACGAGGCAAAATTATGCATTTCTAGCTAACAGAATGGAGCCTACAAGGAGTGTGGCAGGGACACTAAAGAACCGAAGACACAGTTCACACTGCAGTTAATCAAACAGCATCTTCCAGAGAATTCACAGAGAAAGTTATTTAAAGAGCACTTGCCAGTACTACAGCACTCCAATATGTTGCAGCATTATCTGTGTCATTGCTTTAAAAGAGGGCAGGCACAATCTGGATACTGTAATAGAATAATTACACTTGCATCAGAATGACAGTATAATCTGCATTCATGTCAATGTGAGGTTTTTGTTTGCTTGAGTGGATGATAGCACTATATCATTGGACTCATTTTATATCAAAGCAGTTTTGCTTGCAAAAAGAAAAGAAGAAAACTCTATGAAATAAATCTTGTCCCTTCTCTTTGTTGCTATTGTATTCCTTATATCCCAGGGAGATACATGTTTTGTGTCATGTTTACAGTATTATGACATCTGAAAGTTCCAGGCATTACTTTCAGAATGAACTTCATTGTAATTTTTTCCCCATTCTCCATCACATTTCAAGCAATTACTGTATTCCTTTAATAAAACAACGTTTACATATCAGATGATACATATGCCATTCCTGCCTTTCTGTAAGAACTTCATACTTTGGTACCACGTATAAAATAATGTGAAGTGATTGGTAAAATAAGTTCCTGGTCATCAGAGAGCAGGTTCATTCCCTTAAGTTCAAATTAGTTGACTTGAAGAAGTTCAGAGAAGAGAGGCTAGTGGATAAGGCCTTGAGGGGTGTCAACTCCATATGTGGTGTCTTTTTTGCAGGAAAGAAGGGAGATCTTATGGAAGCAGATCAGCACTCTGAGGGAGAATGAAATGATCCCTGAGAAGGGTTCTGTGCCTTGCTGGATGGACAAATACCTCATACAACTTCCAATAATGGCAGGGGCTTGTCATAGTGGGTGATTCAATCATCAGAAATGTTGATTGGTTTAAAACAGCCAAGGTTGCATTGGTTTGTGATGGACTTGTGGATTGGTGAACTGCCTACCTGATGACAAAATTGTGACCACACGTTGCCTAGATAGTGCTCAGTAGGAGTCAGTTGCTGTAGTATATGTTTGCAGCAATGATCTTGGAAAACATTGTGAGTTCCTAGAAAACAAATATGGATTATTAGAAAGGATGTTGAAAGCCTGGGCTTCAAATCTAATTTTCTCCCAAAGGCTGCCTGTTTCACATGCAGTGTTAAATAGATATGCAAAGTTGAAAAGCTTCAGTGCATGGATGAGATAATGATGAATTATACAAAAGGGACAAATTCCTTTCAAACCAGAATGGGTATGTAAAATTAGGAAAGGATGGCAGAAGGAGTTTTAAATGCAACATCAAGGGAAAGCTAATGGGGTCTGTGAAGCATCTACTTCAGGCTGAGTGATCCCCAAGAGATAAAACTGAAAATATTTCTGATGTCCTAAATGGGGACAAAGTGGAAACAGGCCATGAACATGCCCTCAAACCCAACAACCATTTAAAGTGGTTTCAGATTTTAAGTGAAATATGTGTATAGATCTGTAAAAGACCTCCTCTGAGCCAATACAGGACTGTGCTTGATTTTAAGGGGGAAAAGCTACACAGCATAACAGAAGCCTGGTGGAATAGACAGAACCAATGATAAACAGTCATCTCAGGATATGAACTCTATAGAATCAATAGGAGAAAGGCTTACTGGAGATTGCGTTACTTGGGAGGAAATTGTATCAAGAATGCTAGAAACTTTGAAAGGAGCTGATTCCTCCATAGAATTGCCGTGGCTGACAACACTGGGCATCTAAAGTACCTTAATCCTAGGGACATGCTATTACCATTCCCCCATGACCAAAATGCTTGGGGATCTTGTGAGGAAGCATGAAATCGGAGACATGCAAAGGCAATAATGTAAAAATGAGTGACTAATTACTCTCATTTTGGATAAATGTATGTTTGATCATAACAAAGGAAAGATTTCAAGATATCCAAAAGGCTGTGTCCTAGAATAGCTGGCTGTGAAACCATCCATATGAGAGGCAACTCTAGAATTAATCTTAAGTGCTACAACCTAAGACCTACAGCAAGATATGAACTGATTGGAAATAATGACCACAATGTTGTCAAGCTTTAATTTATGTGTGAATGGAAAAATGCTGGAAAATCCAACACAGTGCCATCTGACTTCAAAAGAGGAGACATCTCTTAAAAGGAGGGAAACTGGTTAAAAGGAAAAATCAACAGTGTTGAATCTCACCATGTTGCATTGGGCCTACATATGAAGTCCACGAGATCACCAGCATGGCTGATGAACAGTGTAAATGGAGCTCATTATCATAGATATAAAAGACTTCCTTCAGAAAATTCTTTAAATAAATCAGGTGCAGAAAGCCAGCCAGAGAAGCATTTGGTTCACTGATTAACAATGAAATTAAAGGAGTTCTGAATGAGAATAAAGTGATGTCAGCAATGTCAAACAACTTCTTTTCCACTGTTATCACTGCTGAAGATACAGGGAAAATACTCTTCCTACTTAGAAGAGAGGAAGTTTTATGCCTCACTGATAAACTGCAATCAAATCATGGAGCTCAGATACTGCCTACACAAAAGTTCTTATTTCAAAAGCCAAATTGCTATTCTTTCTACCCAAAATATGTAACACATCCCTAACATTAGTCTCTGTACCAGCAGACTGGAGAGTGGGCAATGTAACCAGCAATTTTTATTAATGGAGGAGGAGGGAAAGTGATTTTCCCCAATTCCCCTTTCCTATTACAGCACCTTCTGACACCCCTCCCAAAAAAGTGACCTAGAGAGTTGCAGGAGCTCGAGCAGCATAATAAAGTGCATCAGGGAGAAGGAATCGGGGAAACTCATTTCCTTCTATTAGTGAATCTCATTTTCACCTCCAGAGACAGCAAAGTGTTTTCTTTTTTATACATGGGAATGATTGATCCATTGCAGCAAAGGATTTAAAGATGTAAATCCAGTTGTTACCAACTAGTGTAGATCCGTTGAATCAATGGGAACCTCCATTGAGTCGATGGCCTACTTTAGTTGGAATTAACATTTGGCTTTAGCCCTAAATCACATTCCTTAGCACCAAATCTGAATTGTGATCCAGGAGCTCTTGGCAGTATTTGCACACTAATCAGGCTGTATTTAGTTGATAACAAATTTGATACGAGTCTATTTAGATAATGCTTAACATCTTCAAGAATGTTGGCTTCAAAAATCGATCATCCCCTTAACAAAATAACTTGCTTCTATTCATTGGGTTTATTTTCATCACCCGTGTGCATTTTTAAATATTTCTTTGGCAGCATTTTTGTTCAAATTTTAAGAGATTTGTTTCTCAATTTGGATTTTGGCCTGAAGCAAAGCAACAAGCAATAATTCCTACCAAACAGATGGTTTGTTTGTCATTTCTGAACTGTAGGTGAACTTGCTGCACTTAGAATGACACCATTGTTTTTGTCAAGGTTGCTCAGTACAGCTGCCTGCAGTTTCAGAATCCCTTGAAAAAGACAAGGGCCCTTGATTTGATTATAATTTCCTACTACAGTCCTTTGAAGGATTAGCGGAGTGGTTGCTTAGTCCTTAATGAAGCATGAATGGAATGGCCTGTAGAATTTCTTTTCCCAGGACAGAGCTGTGTGAAATCCTGGCCTGGACATCAGCTTTACTCATAAGAAACAGACGGTGCTTCACACATTACAATTTTCTAATCAGGGAGTCAGGGTTGCCAGGTAAAAAGAGAGACAGGGCTCCTCTTGTTTCGATGGTTATGTAGAAGATGGAATTGCTTGCGTGAAAAGCAACACCTGCTGAAATCCCCTGTTCTACACAACTATTAAAGGAACAGAAGCCATCTCATTTCATAGGGAAAATCTAAAAGGAATCCTTTCTTTGTAATCTGTGGACTCAGTCACTGAATGTGGATGCCGCTAAACATGTGTGAAAAACACCTGTGACAAAGTTCACACAATTTACTTTAACTGTGTTTTCTCAGATGGTGATTTTTCTCCATGCTAAAGAAATTGTGATATGTGCTGGTGACACATGGTGTTAATCATAAAGGATTTGCTTCATCTGTCTGGCTTCCCCTTTCAACCCTCTGAGATCATCAAGAGTGAGTGAATCTAAACTGAAATTCATGGCTCTCACTCAGAAGAAGTTATATCCTTGCCATAAAGTAATTGTGCTATATAATTTCATTGTCTTTTATAAAGGAAGGCAGGCAACCATGGTTAGGGAAAATGGGTGTTTACGCTAGTACTGTATCTTTCTAACATAGTAGGCATTATTTTAACTTGGCAGTCAAAAGAGCAGTAGAATAGAGGTTCTTCTTACAGAGATCTTCACCAAGAGAGAGTTTATTTTACAGCAAAACACTTCATTGCTACAGAAAGAAGCTGTCTAGCATTACCTTTAAAAATCACATTACTGGAGATTATTATTTCTTTCTCTAAGATTCCTTGACGCATGGCAAAAGTGCAAATGTAAAGCATTTGCTATGACATGATCTCTAGCTATTTCAAAGGGAGGCCTGGCAAATTACTGGAAAACTGCAAACTTCTTAATGTGGGTGCCTTCCTAGGCAGTCTTGGTTTACCTCAGAAATGCTTTGATGAGTCTTTGTGCTTCCAGCAAACATGACTGTAACAAACTCAGCTCTGTTTTCTTGGTAGAAAGGTCCTGAATCTGATTTTCATTTGCAGGGTCTCATGATTACATCTGGCTATTTTCACAAAATCCAGCTGCAGGGTATAGGTTTAAAAGTGATTGGCAAATAGGGCATCTCAAAGTGTCGGCACTTCTTTCAATTCTTAAGAGTTCAGGCTTTCTTGTTCCAGCTTGGTTTGGTTCTGACTGAGATAGAAATAGCTTCTGAAAGTAGTCTCAAGAATCCTGTGTTTATTGTCATGGGTAAAGCAACAAGGGAAATGGCATGTGAAATACATGTGTGTGTGTGTGTGTGTGTGTGTGTGTATGGTAACAGAGCCTGCTACAACCAAACTGGAATACTTGCTATAGCTTTTATTTCTAATCTCAGATAATTTCCCTGTTTCTTTTTTGCTTTTGTCATTTTTGTTTAAACAGGAGATTTTTTTTATTATGATTTTTGAAAAATAAATATGAAGTAACATTTAAACAAAAATCAAAATGGAGTTAAAATAGGGAAGAGGATATTTGGTGGAAATGGGCTAATTTATTCCATATAAAACTGAAGGGATAACTAATCTGAGCTGTCCACTATGATACATAAGTCTCAAAAAAGATGACCAGACATTTCTTTATTTGTCATCTTTGTACTCATATAGTGGACAGAAAAAAAAATTCAAGTAAGGAGAGGAGAGCAAATCTTTGAGCCATTGTTGTACATTAAGTAAAAGATCCTACCAGTCTTGAAACATAATTTGCTAGACTGACCATAGTTCCATAATTCATGGTAATTATATCGTGGTAGATTTACCACCTCATGGTAAATTCAACATGGTGGCATGTCTTCGAAACCATGCATCTTCAGCATACGAGGTCATTATATTCCCCATCACCACCAAAAAGCAAATCTATGATCCAGTTAAAATCCAGAAAGACACAGGCCAATGCAATACATTTGAAGGCTCTGAAAAGTATTGAGTGGGAGAACTCCTATTTAATACAAATGCAGGCCCATGCTATATTACGTAGACATCCACATCAGCTGAAGAGCTCAAGGACTATAAAACTAAAGACAGTTTCATGGCTTTCATGTGAAGAGAACAGATCACTGAAACTAACTGGGATTAAGATCTTGGTGTCTGCTGATGTTTCCTTTGAAGGTGGGCTATGGACATAGATGGTTTGGTGTCCTCTTACCAGCAAACAGACTTACAGACAGTGATATGTTTGAATCCCAGATGCTGAGGATTTACTGTGAGTGAAAGCTCTTGCTTCCAGGCTGTGTGTGTAAGCTTCGCAGAGATATATGTCTGGATGGCCACTGTTTGAAGTAGGATGTCAGATTTAATCAGCCTTCATCCTGATCTAATATGACTTTCTTAGATTTTAAAGAAGTCCAACATGGTAAAGCTGAACCTTGATGTTGGGCTCTGTTCTTCCAATGACAGTGAGGGGCCCATATAAACCAGCAACCTCCTGGCCCACCAGGTTATAGAGAACTGCTGTTGATTTAATTTGAACTACAGCATTTTGAGGATCTCAATGTGCACAAATGAATCTCTCAGTTGGAGACACACTTCGGCAGCATAAAATAGCATATTCAGGGCTGCTTTTCTTCCTATTTTTTTCCCATCTTCCAGTAACTGTAGTGAACATAGAAGTAAAATAGCATTTTGTTCTCAGTGAAAATCATAGTTCTCAGTCAAAACATAGAGGGAAAAATGGCACTGAGCTGACTGAGAGGTTTTGCAAGGAATGTGTGAGCACATTGTCCCTAGCAAGTTGAAAGGGGGAAAAATGTCAACCTGACAGATTTTGCAAGCTGTGCACAACATCCTAAGTAAGGAAGAAGACAGTGTTCTTTGCAGATGGACAGTCAGATCCCTAATTCTATCCCAAGGGCCCAGCACCAGATATTTTCTAGGAACATGTAACTATTCTGATTGAATTTCAAAACAAATAGCACCAATTTTGATTGATTAATCCAAGCTCTGGACTGAATCGGATTGTCCGTGTTATTCAGAATCATCTCCTTCTTTAGTGAGAGAAATATAAGATCTTGCACTTGGGCAGAAAAAATGGAATGCACAAATATAGGATGGGGGACACGTGGCTGGATAGCAATACATGTGAAAGGGATCTAGGAGTCTTGGTAGACCACAAGTTGAACATGAGTCAGCAGTGTGATGCAGCAGCCATGAAAGCCAATGCAATTTTTGGTTGCATCAATAGGTGTATGGTGTCTAGATCTAGGGAGGTAATGCTACCACTCTATTGTGCATTGGTTAGACCTCACCTGGAATACTGTGTCCAGTTCTGGGCACCTCAATTCAAGAAGGATATCAACAAGCTGGAGCATGTCCAGAGGCGGGCAACCAAAATGGTGAAGCGTCTGGAAGCCATGCCCTATGAAGAACAGCTTAGGGAGCTGGGTATGTTTAGTCTGCAGAAGAGAAGGTTAAGAGGGGACATGATAGCCATATTTTAATATTTGAAGGGATGTCATGTCAAGGAGAGAGCGAGCTTGTTTTCTGCTGCTCCAGAGACTAGGACAAGGAGCAATAGATTCAAGCTGCAGGAAAGGAGATTCCACCTGAACCTCAGGAAAAACTTCCTGACAGGGCTGTCCGGCAGTGGAATATGCTGCCTCGGAGTGTGGTGGAATCTCCTTCTTTAGAGGGTTTTAAGCAGAGGCTGGATGGCCATCTGTTGGGAGTGCTTTAATGTGTTTTCCTGCATAGCAGGAGGTTGGACTTGATGGCCCCTGGGGTCTCTTCCAACTCTAAGATTCTATGATTCCTGATGTGAATTGTGGAAAATCACCCAATCTGTCCTGCCTATGGTCCCACAATTGTTCTCCTTTTCATCCTAAGCACAGGAACTGTTCACCTATTCATTTTTAGGAGCCTGATTCCATCAACCAATCATTATATGAAATTGTAATATAGGATGCCATCAAATGAAATTGTACTTTTTCTCTCTGTGTGAAAATAATTTACTAGAATAAATATTAGCCAAACTTTGTTAAGCAAGTAGTCCCTTTGTTTCCAGAATCCACTATTTCTGCTCTGATAAATAGGCTACTAGGGTAGAGTAATTTTGTTTTCCAGTATGAAACTTCAGTCTATATCTGGTCTCAGGTCTAAAAATTCAGAACCCTACATTTTCCCAGCATAGCTATAAATAGCTGGTGCATGAATTGTTTTATACTTGGCATTCAGCAATCTGATGACAGGGAAAATAACCCTAATCAGAATACTGACCTTTTCCTCCAGAGTACCAAAGAAATCCCATGCATGCACAGCACAGACCATTTTTATTTTCTCTTCAGCTGTGTGTGTGTGTGTGTGTGTGTGTGTGTGTGTGTGTGTGTTGTTGATTTGGCCGTCCTGTGCCAAGAACAGAACCATGTTTAGACAAAAGTTCTCCACAGTGCCTCAGGACAATGTTAACAAGGGCGGTCTAGGGTTTTTTTTCCAAAGTACATGATGTGTTGGAATAACTACGAAAATCTCAAGGGTCATATGAATAGAAGGACGTGGCTTTAGGGGGTCTAGAGGGAAACCTTTTTGTAGGATTTCCTCTGGGTAAGGGGCAGAAACACCATCTGCTGGCAGTGTCATTAGCATAGCCATCATTCCCAGGAGCATTTTGTTAGCAGATGGCATTTTGTTAGCTATACTTGTTTGGATACAAAGTTCAGTTTTGTTTGGTTAACCTTCAGAGAGCTGAATGCTTCCCCCCCACACACGGGATTTTGTATAAAGGAACAATACTCTCCCCCGCAACTTCTGTCTCTGAAGCCTTCTGCTATAAAGCTCTTCTGCTTGTTCAAGAGACCTGCCAATGTTTTAGCAGGGCTTGAACAAGTTGCAAATCTTGTAACTGAAGATTTTGAGAATTGTAGTCCAAAAAAGGAACTTGTCCAAGTTCTGGTGTCTAGACTGGAACAGGAATAGAATGAGTAGCTTCCTTGATGTTAAGACACTGTGTTTGATCTAGACTAAATCATGCGTCCAGTAGGCAAACTGAAATAATTGATTTATGGCAGAGGTTTAATGACAAACTGGAGTTTGGAAAAGTTAATCTTTTGGACAGTAACTGTTAACAGAGCTATTGTTAACATAGTTAAGCATCATAACCAAATACTATAAAAGTTTTCATTTTTTAAATGAGTTTTGATCAAACAGTTAATTTTTCCATTGATGCAAATGCCCATGATCCAGCTCTACACCTATCTAAAGAGCCATTAGGAATAACTTTCCAACTTGCAGCAACTTCCATAAAGTCAGGAGTGAATCTGAACAATAAATGCTACAACTATTAAGCTTATTCTGCACTCAGATCCTTATTCGTATGAATCACAGGCCCTGTGATTACAACACTCTGATCTCAATATGCAAGTATTAACTGCTTTGTAGAGTGAATGACTTATTTCTGTGTTTAATTAGTCACCTAACTGTATTACTTAGGATGTACAACAGGAAGAGCACAATAAACTGTCTCTTGGTTAACCTGCAAGGCAATCCAACAGCACTTAACAGGGTGACTTCACTCTGATGGTCCTTCCTACCCAAACAGGGCAGTAGGTGGAATAATAATGACCAGTAGAAACATAGAGGATCAATTGTTTCTTGGAACTGCTGCCAGGTAACAATCAGGAGAATGGATTAAATCTTGAATGTCTTGATGAAGGTTGACCTCTGCTCCAGCCAGCAAGTGTCCCACGAAGCATGTGGTTAGAATGAAAGAGCTGTCAGGTAGTTAAGCCAGTCCAGGTCAGTCACAGGTTATCCAGCAGGGATGAAGGGAGAAGCAAGAGAGTGGTTGACAGCTAGTCCAGAAGTCCCACAGCAAGTTAGTATTCCAAATTGTTGGGAGAGTTTCCCAGGTTGTAAGCCCTTTGGGGAAATTCTATGAAAGCTAGAACTGTTAGGAACCAGCCTTCTCTTAGTGGAGTAACAGAAAAAACATGTCCCAATTTCTGTGTGGCTTCCCTGAACTGAGACTGACTTGGAAAGCAAAAACAAGGCAGGCAGTTTAAGGTTCCAAATTCAGAAAAGTTTACTAATGAATTATACAATTACATATGCACTGGAGAACCTAGATCCTAACTAGCTAACAAAAAGATTAGGTAAGATAGTAGTTTCATTCTTAATTCACCATCTTCCTGGTGGAAATGTGAAACATGGTCAGAGAGGGGGAAGTGAAGCAAGATGGCAAAGAGAGGACAGAGATGGAAGCGTTGTCTTTTATATAAGGTCAATGACCCCAGGGTCTATCTTGAGTCACATGGTCTGGATACCATAGCCATTCATTTACATAAACAAAGAGTAAGACTGAGGTTTTAGGTGGGAAGGCAAAAAGCTTTGTCATGATAAGGAAAATGAAATCACATGCTAGCTAAGCCCCATTTGTCCTAGAACAAGAGGTGAGGAAAAGAGAATGCCAGAATTTTTTTTTTAATAGTAATTTTATTAAGTTTCACAATATAAAAACAACTTTGAATTCGAATTTTAACATGTATTATTTCTGATCTTCCACCCTGTCTTAATCCCCACCCCCCGAAGCACACACAGTAACAATCTTGAACCACAATACATTGTTATTTCCCTGCTAGAACTAGCTTCTCACACGCCTTTCCCTGTTATATTAATGTTATCCAATTGACATTCACCACTCCTAAAACAGTCCTATCCAATGATAGTTCCCAGCTAGTACCCGCTTTTGGCCTTACAATATAATGTTATAATTCCAACATTCTGAACTGTTATACTGTTTAACCTCTTTCTCACTACCTCTATTATTATCATGGTACCATTATTAACTTACATTTATACAAGTTTGTTTATTGAAATATCTACTGCTTTGTTTCAATCAGGACCTCACATCTTATCACATCACTCCCTTTCCCACCCATATGGGATCCCACGGCCAAACTCATATCCAAAAATTCTTTGTTGCTTATCGTCGCTTAAAAAGTATAGGCTGTTCCATCCCAGAGGGTGGGGAGGGAGCAAAAGTGTCATCCAACCCGCCTTCCCATTCACACTCAACCCTTCTTTCCCTTAAACCCCCTCAATGACATATTAATTCCAATTTTACATTCAGCTTCTTTGTCAGTGCCAGAATACATTATATCTGCAGCTCAATTTTCCAATTCTCCTTCTTTATACCCCTCCCTCCCCTGCCCAGCTACCCAGAGTTCATTACAAAATGTCTTTGTCTTCTTGTTGTCGCTTTGCATCCGGATAGCCAAACAAGGAGAGAGATTGTTTTGTTTAGTTGACCTTCTGTCGCAGATCTGTAGCCATAACACCCCAGAGAACCCAGACACGAACGGAAAAAAATAAATAAAAGAAAACCAGTTGCTCTTTCAAACCAACAAATATTAATCAGGTATTATTATGAGCTTAACTGAAAATACACAATGCATCACATTTTCCCCACACCCATCTGTAACATTACAACCCAGAACTCTTCTCAAATATTTCAAATGTTTCAATGTAGCTTATTGTCGCTTTAGAGCTCTGAGCCGTCTCGCCACCAAGGGTGGGGTTGCTACTGCCATTCAACACAAACTCCCCAATGCTGCACTGATTTACTCCCCAAATTTACTGCCCAAGTTACCTAGAGTTAATTCTTCTAAGACTTCTTCCATAACTTCTTCCGTTTCACATGATGACTTTCCAATTCGGCAAAATCCAAGGGATCCAAGGGAAAAAAGCTGCTTACAAGCCTTCCAGCACTGGATCACAGTCAAACACCGTCATAAACGCACCCAACAGTCCAAAGTCCCCAAAAAAAAGAAGCAAAGAGAAAGTCTTATATCTTCAAAATTCCAAAATTCCGCATTCCTGCTCCTGCATTTTAAGTCCACCCAAACCAAACTCACTTCGCACACAAAAATTATTAAATCTAATCAAGTCCAGTCTCCTTCCGCAGCTGGATTATTCATTATTTTGATAAGGATGTCCAATTTAAAATTTACTCTTGTAAATCCACTTTTAAAATTTAAAAAATTCAAAAATTAATGAGATTAAACAGCTCAGTCCCGAAACCTTTCAGATGCTCTCTTTTCCTTAATGTCAACTGCCCCTTTAAGAAAACTCGCAGTCCAAACAGCCAGGCAGCCAAAACTCACACAGCTCATATTACTTCTCCGGGTCCTTCCCCACTCGCTCCTTCACTCCGTAGCAAGCCATAACCGCTGTGGTGTCTCAGAAGCAGGGAATCAAGACAGGTAACAAGTTGTATTTCTTTGGTTGTTTCTTCATGAAGCTTCTTTTAAAAAAGTTGTTCGGAGGCACTTGTGCTGCTCCTGCGACGTCTCGCTGGATCCATCGAGGTCCTTCAATCCCCTGATGCATGCTGCTCTCCCAGCCGGGCAGAGCAGAGCTGCGCACCAGTTGTGGGGTCCCCTTCAGACCACTTCCGAACCCCCTGTACCGGGGGGGTGTTTAGCCACCTCAGGGAGACAAAAGAGGTGGCTGGATTCCAGCGGGAGGCAGCCCGGAGCTGCGCCACTGTGCAGCTTCAATCCAAGCTACCATTCATGTCCTCCATTCGACCGGAAGGCAGAATGCCAGAATTTTCTAACACAAAGCCAGCAAGAAGTCAAACAAAGTAATAAATAGTAGCCAGTCCAGTAGGCAGTGGAGGGAACACCAAAGGATACTGCCAGTCACTGAGATGGATGGTTGTAAGCAACAAATCTTTCAGTGAACTGCTGGAATATTTATAGTCAGGTGTCTTAAGGCATCAGCTGCTTTTAATTAATCAACATCTACTTAAGAGTCTCTGGGACCAATGCAACTTCTTTTCATCCCACTTATGGTTGGAGACTGAATGCACTGTTTCTTTAAGCTCCTGCCAGGGCATGAGGCCCCTCCTCTGCCTCAGCCCCCAGCATCTCTGACTCAGGCAGACCACTGACAGCAGGAGTTGTAAATTCCTGGCATTTCAGCTCTGTATCTGAATTTTCTGAGTCATGACAAAGATGGGCTTTTAATCAGCCATAGCTCCACTAACTGACCCTTTCCCAATTCTCCCATCTGCCAGAAAAATGTGAGATCTTAGTCAGTTCTACACACAGGGGAGCATAGTTTGGAGATGTCACTGTTTTTTGGATTCCAAACTCTCAGAATACCCTGATCAAAATAGTGAAGGATTATTTTGAGGCTTGCCTTCCAACAACATATGGAGGGCCACAGTTGTCCACCTCTGTATTAAATGCAAAAGGTTCCACATAAATGTCCTACTTCCTGATCCCCACTGCATAGGCCTTAGGCATGAGTAGTGAGCTGTCTGGTTTGGAGACCTGCACTTATGGAGCAGGTGTGGTATGTGAGATATTGAATGGCTTATACATGAGTGGAAGAGTGGCTTATACTGAAGCATAGAAGTGTTGTTATTTGTCATTAAGTTGTCTTCAACTGCTGACCCTGTGAATGAGAGATCTTCAAGAGCCCCAGTCATCAACAGCCCTGCTCAGGTCTTGTAAATTCAGGGCTGTGGCCTCCTTTATTGAATCTATCCGTCTGTAATGTGGTCTTGCTCTTTTCCTGCCGCACTCAACTTTACCAAGCCTTACTGTATATTCCAATGAGTCATGTTGTCTTGTGATTGTCCAAAGTACAATAGCCTCAGTTTAGTCATTTTGACTTTTAGTGAGAGTTCAGGGTTGATTTGCTCTCAGACCATTTATTTCTTCTTTTGGCATACATGGCATCTATAGAACTCTCCCCCCGCACCACATTTTAGATGAATTTGTTTTCTTCCTAGACAAGACAACCACTAACATGTGAGTGCCAAAAATTAAACTATATGAATCATATTCCTGAACAGGAGTAATGATTAAACCATATAAATATATAGATATATAAACAACAGTTATATATACATAAAAAATATAAGCATAGTCAACAGTGATAATAGATACAGGCTACACAGATACTTGTTAAGGACAATATATAGTTGTGAGCATATGATAATGGATACAAGCTTCACAGATGCATAATGAGGACAACACATAGGCCATTTCCGCACTAGCCTGTTATAGCCCTATTATTCCACTGTGAACATCCTATGAAATCGTGGGGTTTGCAGTTTTGAGGCCACTCCCTAAACTGCAAACTCCCTAAACTGCAAGCCCGAGGATTCCATAGGATGTTGAAAGTGGAATAATAGCGCTATAACAGGTTAGTGTGCAGGGAGGGAAAGATGAAAAAGAGCAGTGCCTCATCTCAGGACAAATACTTTAAAACAACAAGTGGGAAGGACTTGGAAATATTAACAGAGGGTAAGGAAAGGAAACTCAAAGTTTAGGGGATTCATGGCTAGGGTGGATTTAAAGGAAGTGGAGAGTCAAATTTAAAGTGAAATGGGGGAAAAGGGGTGGTTTGGTTGAAACTGGGTTATGAACTGGTTATAGAGGTAAGACAATGATAACTGGATTTGGTAATAAACTGTGCAAAGGATTCTACAATGTGAAATGGTATAGAAACATCCGGATTTAGTGTTCTATAACATGCAAAAAAGACTTACAGTTTTAAGTAGTGAAGAATAATACCACACAATTATGTCAGCCAGTAGCTTTTAATATCAAGACTAGAGAACACAGTGCCAGTTATCACACAAATGCAACATGTAATATGTTGGATGTAACAGGATGTAATATTGATATATCATGCTAGATACATTGATCTTTGGTAGAAGAAAGTTTATTTTTTTTTGGCTGTTGTGAAATACGAAGAAGGTGAGGGCAATTTTGTCCCGCTTGCCAAATTGGCAGGCTCTTTACCCCTGTTCAGTGGTTACACCTTCACAGCTGTGATAGGTGTGCCCTAGCAGTTTGCCATGCTGCCGGAAGACTCCTTTTTCTCTTTATTGTTTACTTGTTTGTGCTTTCCTTTTGCTCTTCTCTTTTTTCCTTGTATTTTTAGAATTTTAGTGTTTTTGAGAATTATCTGTAAAGTTATTACAAAGGTAAAAGAAAGAAAGAAAGAAAGAAAGAAAGAAAGAAAGAAAGAAAGAAAGAAAGAAAGAAAGAAAGAGAAAGATGGCACATGGTAGCAGCAGAGGTGGCAACAAGCCATGGCTGCAGTGGAGGTGTGCCAATTGCCACTGCCATGTCCCTGCAGGAGCTCCTCACTTCTCTGTGATAGTTGGCAGCAGAAGTGCTGATCCTGCTTTCTTGTTCACAAATGAACGAGCAGAATCAGCAAGATTCCCATCTCTCCACTGCCATGTCCCTGCCAGAGCAGCTGGTCACCCAGGGATTGTTGAGGCAAACTCTCTTCTTGATGTTCTGTCTCCAGGGAGCATGTGAGAGGCTCACTTACAAGGCCTAAGAATGGATACTTGGTGCCCAGGCCTGGCAACTGCCTTTTCTGCTGTGCTGGGACTGGATGTCATAATTTAATTTTTAAAATGCTTTTGCACTTTTCAGTTTGTATAGGGTTAAATTTGCAAATCCTGAGCTCATGAATATGGCAGGCCGACTGTACAGGCACACCTCATTTAACTAAGTGGATTTGTTTCTGGGATTTATTTTTCTAACAAACTGGTACTGGATATAGAAACGACATGGAAATAATAGGGACGGAAGAGGAGGAGGAGGAGCAGCAGCTCAACATATCTGAGCAACCTTTTATTCAGAACTAACATTATGAACATGTGAAATGCCAAACTAATATAATAAACATGTGAACTGCAAGATAAGCCTTGCATAAGTAAACAAAAACATTTGGAATCTTCTAGAGGTCACTGGAAAGCTCCTTCCAAAATGCATCCTGGGATGACTTTTTTTCCTTTCTTTCAACAGCTTCCACTTTTTCAACAGCTTCCACTTTATTTATGATTTCCATCTGGGGGCAAAACTTTTTTCAACATACTAATCTAGCTGGTGAGACAGTAAATCCCATTTTCTTTCCATTTTGTTTTTCACACAAGTTCAGTAAGTGATTCTGGAGGCAGCTTTTTACTTTGCCTGTTGTCTGTAAGCACCCACAGCTACAGTAGGATCCCCTAGAGTAGAATTCCACTCTCTCCCAGGTCCAGCTTTACTGTCCAGCAGACATGCTGCTTCTATCCAACACTGAAAGTGTGTCTTTCTCTACCCCTCCTTCACCATTTCCCTAATACTGATGCTGCTAAAAACTTCCATCTAGACAGCAGACAAGAAGTGAGGGCTGGGCTGAGCTAGAAAGTAGAAAGACTTTGTAAAAAGGAGTTTTTTTGTCAGCAGCTTTGTTAACTGAGGTATGCCTGTATTATTCTGAGCCATCCTGACACACTCAAAGCCCCTCCCCATGCTTGGGTCTCTGTCTGGGAGAGAAGCCAAGACGGAGAGGCAGAAGGATGCTTGATCTCCTTTTGTCATGAAGGGATTCCACACTTCAAGACAGCCATGCCCAATCTGGCATTGTGCTCCTTTTCACCAAGGGGAGGGTATGTCTAATTTGACCCTTGAATTTCAAAGAGGGGGAGCATAGCATGAGGGATCCGTAACTGAAACTCTCCTTTTTTCCTCTTCTCAGTAAACAAATGAAAGCATTTCTCTAATTTCTCTCTCTGTGACACAAAGCCACCACCTCACTGTATTGCGTCAGATTTTGAGGGGGGAAGTTAGTGCTGTACAGAGCTTCTCCTCTCTCTGCTTCAGAAATCTTACATGAAGAACAAGGATGGGAAAAGTTGGACCAAGCCACATCCAAATAAGGTCATGTGGAAAAACTTTGGCACAGGCTGCCGAGAGAGGGCTGAGATGCGATGTGGGCAACCCATAGACATGCTGCGCATCAAAGGGCAAAGATATAAATCAGCTGCTTGCTCAAGGACAAACAAAGGCAGCTGAACAAGCCAACAGAAGAATAATAGAGGCTTTGGAAACTCATTTTGGAGTGTAAGATGAAAAAGCTGGATAGCCAGAAGAGGTCAGATTTAGCCTCAGTGAGAATTTGGGCCCTGGCTAAAGCTGGTGCTCTGATGTCAGGGAGAGCAAAACTGCCCATTCTTTGTCCAAACAAATAGAAGTGTGCAACGGCTTGTACTGCTCCCTCTCTTGGGTATTTGCGTTATAGAATGGATGGCATTCTCTCCCTTATAACAGTCCAAAGCAGTTAAGGTCACAAAGACTATTTTGAGAAGTCCCTGGATGACAGCCAAAAAAAGAAAACCAGGGTAGAATGGGGGTCAGACATAATATAACCAGGAAGATCTACATAGGTGCAGCAATGATAATCTGCCCCTCATTTAACTGGATGAAGGTTTCTGAGAGGAATGCATATCTCTATCTCCATCAGATTTCACACATCAGACAAACTGAGCCAGGTAAGAACCATGCCAGTGCAGCTTTTCCAGTTCCCTTAAAGCTTCCTCTGTCTTAAAAGGATAAATCACCCTCTGCTGTTTAGCTCCAACCATTTCATCATCATGGTGGTACATGGCCTAGTGGGGAAACTCTGTACCAAGCACCAGACTGACATGTCAGAGAGCAGCACTTGGAGGTGGCCTGACCATTAGGCAGAGTGAGGCAACAGCCTCAGGCAACAGATTTTAGGTGTCAAGAAAGAGCAGAACATTTTGTTGCTATTGTATTTTTTTTCCAATAGGGATAGGGAGAGATGCTTCTTGGATTTCCTGCCTCATACATCCATACCTTGGCTGATGCTATTTATACACTTTGGCTGCAGCCCAGCATCCCCTGAGTGTAGCATAAATATCTGCGTGTGGAGATATGGTATTCCACTACTACACAGTCTCCATGAGGAACAGTAACATCGTGAAACAGATGTCAATGACTAGGTGTCATTGCACACAGTCGGCAACGGCAATGAGTAACGTGTGACTGCAATGCACCACGTTGATATATGCACAACTCTGCCTCTGACACTGCCAGCAAAATATTTCTATTGTGTTGTGGTATGTGTAGCATGATTTACACATGAATATGACTGGAATCCAACAGGGCAGTTATGAATGGGTAATCTAAAGGTTACATACTCGTGACTGTTTCATATTCATAATCCCTAGTTTAGGGGCTACATAGAGCCTGTGAAAGTCCCAGAGTCCCCACATACTGAGAAGCAGCTGCTGTTATCAACAGGGGCCTGTTTCCCTGTCAATTGGCAAGCAGTTGGCTGACGGTTCCATCTCCCCCCGCTTGCATAAGTGATCTCTGGCACGAGGAGGAATTGTGACAATGGTCTTGCTTCAGCCTTTTGCACCAGAGATGCTTATAGAAGGGGGTGGAAATGGCAGCCAGCTGCTTCCCAAGTGTTCGGGAAGAAATCCCCATTGACCACAGCAGCTGCTTCCCAGTAAGTGGGAACTTGGGAATGGGGTCACTGCATAGCCCTGTAACTATCATGTTTAGTCACGCGCAACAGAATTCTGTGTCAATAACAAAATGCTGGTCCTTGACTTTGGTCAGGTGGTAGGATGCTGTTTGCTGCTCCACCTCAAGTGCTGAAATGTCTTGAGGCAACCATTTTCTCCCCTTTTTAATTTTTTAAAATTATTATTAGACAACAAACATAACAAAATGATACACAAAAAATTAAAACCATAGAACAACAGAAACAATTCGTAACAAACCTGTGAATACCTAACAAAACTACAACCAATTAAAAAAACTACAAATAACTACTTTTTTTTTAGTCTTGAAATAACTCTTGTGGAACTCCATGTTACAGTCTGAATCTTATTAATGATCCCAACTCGAATAGACCAATTGAATCAATTGTTGAGTAGTAGATCAATATTTACATAAATGTTATCAATTCAATGGGTTTGCCTTTGTTGGAAGTACCAGTAGAATTCAGGTCAGTGACTGCAGTGGAGATTGTTTTGTATGGTTTCCCCACTGCATTGGTAACATGTGCTGCGCACAGCACTTCAGAGAAAGCAAAGCAACTGTAGAACGGAACATGAGCTACTTCTTTTGGTCCCACTCCCTATTTTCATTGGCAGCTTCACAGATGTCCTGCCCTGGGAAAAAAGCTTACACCATTCCTATTCAATAGATATGGAAGAAAAAAATCCTACAGATGTCCATACTGTTTTTTTAATGTGCTTAGCTTGTTGTAGACATCTCATGTGGTCCATCCTTTTTTACCTTCCAGCCATCACTACAGATTTTTTTTTTTTTTTGGCATGATGATTTACAGTACAATCAGGTGTGAGCACACTTTGGCTGGCAGTTGGTTAGTCAGGTACAATGTGGTGAGTTACTTTTGGGGCATTGTAACTGCTTCATATTCTTATTTGTGATTGTGGCACAATTGCTTTGATTGCAAATGACCCTGACACCCACCTTAAAAGCCACTCAGCTGTCCAGAGCAACAGAGGTCTGTGCTGCTGTCCAGAGGGACACTGCAGGGTGATGTGACCAGCCCACTCCCAATAGCAAGTGAGGCTGTGGGGAGAAGAAGCAGGGATCCCTGCAGTGGCCTGTCACAACTCTTCCTCACAGCATCACTTGCTGATGAGAGAAGACTGGTCATGTCATCCTGCAGTGCCCCACTCAGAAGCACCACAGACCTCAGTCACTCTGACTGTCTTTTAAGGTGGGTTTCAGGGATTACATGGGGAGTTAGAACATATGTGGTGACATATTTGATGCAGGATTTCAGGCTTCTTTTCCAAAAGGGGATCTGCTCATGGCAAGAATCTCCTGTTTACAGATTCCCCCATGCCACCCCACCCCAGCAACTGATGCAGGACCATGCATTATGGATGCAATCACGATTCAGGATGGCAATCTAATCCATTCCAAGAATTGTAGTTTGCATGGAGATGTACAGTGACCCCTTGGTATCTGTTAGGGTTTGGTTTCAGGACCCCACCCCCTCGTGGATACCAAAATTCATGGATGCCCATGTCCCATTATGTACAATGGTGTAGTAAAATGGTGTCCCTCATATAAAATGGCAAAGCCAAAGTTTGCTTTGGGGGAATTTTTTTTCTGAATATTTTAAGTTCTGGTTGATTAAATCCATGGATACAGAATCTGTGAACACGGAGGGCCAACTTTACATTCCCATTTGAGCTGCTCTTGTTGCCAGATTGGGTTTAGTGTAACAATATTTGGGCTAGGTCTTCAGTATTTATTTCAAAATTGCCCATAAATGTAGTCCAAATTCTGTCTAATCCTACTGTTGCTGCCAACAGGAATGACAAGGGATCAGAGCCTTGAAATAGTACCCTATGACAACAGCATGGACTATTGAAACGCTTTTTGACTGCATCAGCTAGTGCTACACATTTTCAAGCGCACCTTTGTAGTGATAAGGACTAGTGACTTGCTTACTGATTCCAGTGGCTGAGGAGAGGCCATCCCTCCAAACTAACTGCCGTTGCTCTGACGTCTGAGGGAGAGGACAACAGCCAGGCGCAGCACCATCTTGGGTTTGATTCCAATAGCTGAGGAAAAACTTTCCTTCCCTGTTGTTGTTATTGTGTGCCTTCAAGATGGTTCCAACTTATGGTGACCCTAAGGTGAACTTATCACGGGGGTTTCTGGGGCTGAGAGTGTGTGATGTGCTCAAGGTCACACAGAGGATTTCTGCAGCTGAATGGAGAATGGAACCCTGGGTCATAATCCAAAGCTCATACCACTACATCATGCTGGCTCTCTATAACAACTGCAATTTCTCTGGCCTTGGAGGGAGAGAGCAACAGTCAGCACCTGCTGGACTCCATCCCCTCCGCCACTGCCATCTCCTTTTCTTTGTGTTTTGTGTGTTTTTGGATTGTAAGCTTGAGGGCAGGGAATTGTCAAATTATGTTGTAAGTCACTCTGGGAGCCTTGGCTGAAAAGTGGGGTATAAATGCTATATATATATATATATGTTTTAAAAGAAAGCTGAACCTATTTTACAGCTGAATCTCATGGTCATATAAAAGAAAAATCAGAAAGGGCACAAGAAAGCAACAAAGAAATGGCAAAAATCATCCACCCTCCACCCCATAGGAACTGTATGTTTTGTTCTGTGAATATGAACCTTCCTTTCAACCATGGAAGGAACTGATGTCATGCTGCTATATGCAGTACAATGAAGTGCATTGGGACTGTGGCCAGCAGAATATTTCCTTCCAGCGTCTGGTTCTCCAATCAGCTTAATTATGAGCAATTGTTTGGGTTGTGCAGCAGAGAGAAATATTACAGAATGGAAAAAAAGGAGCATACCTCAAACCATTATTTTATAACAGATTCGTGCTTTGGCAGGGACCACTAACTAGATTTTCTGCTTTATAGCTCAGTGATAGTATCACTGCGAATCAGCCTTGCCATATAAGCACAAATCCAGCCTTTATTTTGACAAGTTCTACTCGAGGCATTTGAAAAATGAAGAAGTCGCATCAGCCATTGGCTGGGATTCTTTGTTGATTGTGGGCATATGCATCCCCACGTCAAAGCCACGCTGTTGTTAGCACCTCAAGCCTTCAGTTGCATGCTCTAACTAGTGATGCTCTTTTTTTTCTTTCCTCCTAAATTTTTTGAAAAATTCTGTCCGTCTCTAGCTGAAGGGCAAATTGCATGATGTGAAAATGAGTGAGAATAAGTGTTGCTGATGCACAGTTAAGTTCTGCTATTTTTGAACTTGGCTGCCTTAGGTGGGAAATGTCTTTCTCCTGTGTGCCATAGGAGGCTGCTTTCTTCAGCTTTAAGGAAACAAAACACCTTGTCAGCCTCACAGAATATCTAAAAACCCTCTGAGAAACATTGCTTTATTGGAGTGTTTTAAAGTCAGACTTCTTTAGGTGTTTTGTCAGATTTACTTCTGGTTTTGTATTTTGTCCCAGCCAAGGTCTAATAGTAGTCTTGGAATATGCAGAAACTAATATTTCACTCTTCCTCTCCCATGATGTGGGGCTAGCATAACTGAAAGATCTCCTTCTTCCATATGAGCCTTCTCATGCTTTACAATCTTCATCCAAGGCCTGCTATAGTTCCTATGGGGAGGGGGAGTGATTTCTGCCATTTCTTTGTCGCTTCTTTGTGTCCTTTCTGATTTCTCTCTTACATGACCGTGAGATTCAGCACTCATAAGGCTTCAGCATTAGCTGTGACATGCAACACTACAAAAGGTTCAGCTTTTCTTTAAAATGAATAAACCTTTGTTTTAAAGCAAAGCCCTGGGACTAACTGATAAGTGTTGCAGAGTTAGTTAAATAACAATGGCCAAGATCCTACATCACATTTGTAACTATAAAAATGTACTTACAGATTACTTCAGTGATCAGTTCTTGGAACCCACCTTAAACGTGAGGAAACTGCTAAAAACTTGAGTGAGTTTCTGCTCATCACATTGTGATTCAGAGGTGAAAGGGGGCTGAGTGGCACCCTCAAGTTTAAGTTGAGTTCTGGGCAAATTTATGTTCATTGCAATGGTGCCATGGCTGTGAAAAGTGAACAAAAAGAGCTGGGATATGAGGTTTGTGTGTGTGAGAGAGAGATAGTTTATAGCAAATATAATAAATCACTAAAATAATCAGTTATTAAAATAAACACCCAAAACACCAAACAGTCCGTACTATAGATAGCAGTATAGGAGAAAGTCCATAGGGCATCGATCAATTGTTGAAGGAAAAAGGATAGCCCAAGGTCTCATCTGATTCTTCTTATGAACAGAAACCAGACACATTTGGACTAGCAGCCTTTATCAGTGGCCAGCGTAAACCTTGTGGTATCCAGTATTTCCTCCTGACAAAAGGCTGGAGTATTGGTTTAACCCCCCCCCCCGCACAATCATAATAATAAGTACACATACAGTAGGCCCTCCACATTCAGGAAGGATAGGGGCAGAGAACCTCTGTGAAAGTGGAATAATTGCAAATAACTCTCCCCTGTGATCCTCCCCCCATTCCCTTTCTGGTCTCTGGCACAAGCGCCTTCTTTTTCCATGCCCAGGCCAGAGGCAAGGGAGTGGGGGGGACTCTGAAGGTGAGAAGGAAGGAAGTGTGCAACCCTAATTGCTTTACCTATTGCCTGGGCTCAAGTTCTCAGTGTGGGGAAGAGGCAAAGCCATGGCAGGGAGAGCATGGAGGGTGCAGGGAAAACGTGTATGCACTTGTCTTCTGCCACCATATTGCCTTTCCTTCTCCTTTGTGCGAGTTCTCAGCACCAGTGAAGAGGGAAGGGAGAGCTCCAGGGAAAGTGTGTGCATGTGTGTTCTTCTTCCATCCCATTGCCTTTCCTTCTCTTGCGCAAGTTCTCAGCACAGGCAAAAAAGGCAAGAAAATGGGAGGAGAGAGCTTCAGGACACCTGGAGTGTGTTTGTGTGTGTGTGTTTGTGCCTGTGTGTGTCTGTCTATCTATCTGTCTTGTGCCATCTCATTGTCTTTCATTTTGCCTCACAGGAGTTCTTGGTGCCAGAACAGAGGCAAAGAAATGGGATGGAAATGCAAGGGAATGGGGAGTGGAGGAGAATTGGGGAGGAGGCGTGGGTGCCTCATAACTAATCAAATCCACGAGAGTCAAACCTGCCAATGTGAAAGGATAACTGTATTTACCAAAACCCCAACTTCATCCAATACGCGTATAAAAAAATTGGCTCTTCTCCTTTACTCCCCACAGCCTAAGGTCAACACTCAGTTGTCTCAATGAGTTAGGCCTAATAAGCTTGTCTTCTTTCTTTTCATGTTTCCTTCTGAATTGTCCAGTTTCGTTGTATGTATTCTTTAATTGGTTTCAATTCTTCCCCATTTTTCCCTTTT
Organism: Iguana delicatissima; assembly: GCA_948472985.1. Classification (NCBI taxonomy): domain Eukaryota; kingdom Metazoa; phylum Chordata; class Lepidosauria; order Squamata; family Iguanidae; genus Iguana; species Iguana delicatissima. The sequence continues at coordinate 143,093 of CAOKZL010001886.1, forward strand.
GTTTCACCTTTACGTGCCATTGTCAAATCATCCATCACTATCATTTCTGATAATTTAACCTCCCATTCTTCAATATCTGGGATATGTTCACACTTCCAGTATTTTGCATAAATAATCCTTGCATTTGATATCATATACAGTATTACTCTCCAATAACTAATATGTTCTTTTTCTATTTGGTGTAACATATTTAAAATAAATATTTCAGGGTGCAATGGAATATGAATTTGTAATATTTCCAATATTTTCTTTTGAATGGTTTTCCAATATCTTTTAGCTTCACGGCATGACCACCACGTATGAAAAAATGTTCCTTCTTCTGTCTTACATTTCCAACATTTGCTGGAAATCTTATACATTTTCCTTAATTTTGCTGGGTCTAAGTACCATCTATAGAGCATCTTAAAGTAATTTTCTTTCAGCTTTTGGGCTAATGTAAATTTTTGTGTATTCTTCCAGCTTTTCTCCCAATGTTCCAAGCTAATTCCATGCCCTATATTTCTTGCCCATTGTATCATTGAATCTTTAATTATTTCTGTCTCCAATTCTCTGTTTAATAATATTTTGTACAATTGAGCCACCAAATGATCTTTTTTTCAAGAATGACATTCTCAAATTCATTCCTTTTCCCTATACTTTCAAATCCTTCCAATTTATTATCCATTTTAAATCTTTCTTTCAGTTGATTATATAAGAACCATTTACATGTGAAACCTTCCATCTCTAGTTCCTCTCTTGTTTTTATTCTTAGACTTGTCTTCTCATCTACTAAAATATCTTCATATCTGATCTATTTTTCTTCCTCATCTCGCCATTTTCCAATATTATTCCATTTTAACTGCCATGATTCCATCCCATGAAGCCCTGGGGTTTGTCAATTGGTGCTGCACTGGAACGCTCTGGCTGACGCCATTTTCACACAGGGGTAAAACCCCGTGGTGTGACGACCAGAGATGGAGGTCGTTCACATCGTGGGATGAGCTAGCGCGGTTGGAAACAGTGAGGCACCACACCTCCAACCGCTCTAGCACAGCCGCAGGGGTGGCGCTGCGTGTTTTTTAAAAACCACCTTCCCAGGTGGTTTTTATCAAACTCACCCACACTAATCTGTGGCAGCTCCCGGTGAGAATCTGCAGAGACACGGTAGTGTGTCTCTGCAGATCTGCCTGGGGGTGGGCTTCCGGCTGGCACGCTGCCCTGATTGGTGGAGTGCTGCCGGAAGCCGCCAGCCGCCATTTTGGGTGCTGCGGAATGCCACGGAACGCCGCTGAGCGCCGCCGAAATTCGGCAGCGTGTGAAGCGGCGGAACTGCGTTCCCCGCAGGGACGGAGCAGGGACGGAGCAAAACGCAAGCAGGTAAGCTCTGCCCCTGAGTGCGCTGCCCCGTTTTGGCTCCCCCACGTGAGAAAAGGACCTGAGAATTCTAAATGCACCTTCCAAAATTGCCAGTTCAGGGATTCCAGAGGATGGTGCCATAGCAGTTCAAGTGGAATCATAGTGCTATAATTTGTAGTGTGAAAGGGCCCCAAGTTACAAATCTGCAACAATGATGCTGGATACCAGCCCCCATGTGGCTATTTAATTTTGTATGCTGGCTGTTGCACAATGATTATGTGCTCCCTTACGCCCCGCTTAATATAAAATTTCTGCCAAGTTCAGAGAGGTCTTTCTATGCCTTTTAAGGGGAGAAAAGTGACTAGAAAGGACCTGTTTCCCCTGACATGTATTTTACAGCCCAGTTCTACATATGCCTATTTGGAAGGAAATCTCAATGAAGTCAGTGAAATCAGTCCTTCAGGCAACTGTGTTTTAGCCAGCGGGAATCTTTGGCTAAAGACAACATTTTCAGAGGTTGGAAAAATGAGGTTTTTTTGGACTACATCTCCCAGAACCACCTCTCCCTGAAGGAATGTGGGAATTTTAGGTTTTCCCATCTTTGCATATCATGAGGAAATGTGTACTGAATCTTGAATGGGCCTGAGATATTTCTTTGCCTGGAAAAGAGCTTATAGGCATTAACCGAAAAACCTCTGGTAATTGCTTTTTAATGCTATATTGAGGCAAAGATAATTGCTAATTGTCATGTTGCTGGTTAAAGAACTGCTCTTATTTTTAGAGTGCATTTTGAAAATAATATGCTAGGAGTCAATTAATGCCTGGGTGAGCAGCTGTACATGACAGAAGAGACTTCCGTCCCTTAATAAGAAAACATATCCTAATGCATGATTTTGGCAGCAAGGAAAAATAATGTTGTTTGGGAAGCTAGATGGTAAATATGTGTATTACCAACTACAGAATATTATACATCTTTGTAATCCTTTATTTTGATTTGGTTATCCCCTGCAAAACAAGAAGGGCCTTGTTCTCTTAAGTGAGAGACTCGTAGTTTTTACTAGTTATGGTAAGAATCATTGTCCCCTCCCCGCCAGCTCTGCTCAGAAGCAAAACAGGAAAAAATTACTTCTTGGTACTCTAATTCCCAGAATCCTTCTGCCAGCATGGGTTGGCTCAGAGATTTTGGGTATCACAGCTCCTAAAGATCACTCTGATAAATTCTGCTCCCTGTGTATACTCAAAAAGTAAACAAATGTAAAGTCTGCCTCCTGGAACTACTTTTGAGATGAAGAGTTACACATTTTGACCTGTCTACCATTTCTGGGATTCCATTCAGAATTTTTGTTCACATGGCTGTGGACTGAAAACAGCAGATGGTTTACAAACATATGGCCACCAGCATATCCTCTGTTAGCATGAAATTGCTTGATGTATGTTCTTTTTCCAGATAGCATTCTCTTTTCTGATGGCTTTCAAGGCAACCATTAAATGCTTCTTAGAGAGTTCAAATAAATGTATAATTGTCACTATAACTGCTTCATCTGTGAATCATACGAGGAACATCCCTGGATCAGATTAAAGGCCCATCTGTTTCAGCATTTTGTTCCCACAGTAGCCAACCCAATGCTAGGGAGAAACCCACAGGTAAGAGATGACAGCAGCAACACTTCCCTTATTGAAAAAATATTTTAAATAATTGATAAATCAGTGTATTGTGTTATTTTAGGTCCACTTCATGACTTCATCCCAGATTCCTCTACACAGTCATCCTCTGCTGCCCCATCATTACATGGAGGTGACCCTGGATACTAGAAGACTGCACAAGTTCTGGCAGGTTCTACCATGTTGGAAAGGCTTCAAGAGGCAGAATGCATGACTGCTGCCTGAGGAGCAGCCTCAGTGCAGCTTTGGTATAGGGATTTGTGAGAGCAGATTGTTGTCCACTAGGTGATGAGTTGGCCAAAGTAACCATGAACACAATGGAGATATGAAAGAATTGTAGTTTACAGTGGGGAACTCATGCAGATTCAGAGTATTCAAGATAATCTGCAGTGGCCTCAGTTCTAAGTAGGAATGTTTAAAATAGTGTATTCACCTTTATTCCCAGCAGCTCAAATTTAATTGCTGTAGACTATCTTTCTTGTGAACAAGGCTTGGCATAAGCGCGGTTTGCGGAACCAGTAGATGAGGTGGCAAGTCTGTGTCTCTACTGAACCACTAGTGAGAGCTCACATTTGATGCAATGGTCCTGTACAGAAAAGTGATAAACTCCTACTCATAGAAAACTAAAATATCAGAGGAAAAACTTTATCCCTTGATGCTTCTAGGTTAACATGTGTAGAGGTTTGTCTTCATTTTTGTATGGAGAAGGATTCCATCATATGAGCCTCTGACCCATTTTATAATCCAAACACTGTTTTATACCTCACCTCCTCTGTGAGTGAACTAGGAGTGAACTATGAACATATTGTTCTCACTGAAAAATGAAGAGTATTATAAAAATTCTAGCACGTATGCCAGTGTGTATCTGAGATATGGTGTCTCAGAGCATAGTGTAATAGTTCCACATGCAGAACTACAGCTGTCCACTTGGACTCACTGTTGAGTTGCTTCAGCCCTCCAAGGACCATTCCATGGCTGGTGGAGAGTGAAGGAGGGAACTGGAGAAGCGTCTGGCTACAGTCCCATGGCCAGACAAAGGAGGATTGCGTCATCTCCTGAGATCTCCTGGGATCCTCTAAAGGCATCAGAGGTTGATGTCATCTTTCTGCATCTGGCTTTGGGGACATAGCCAGATACTTCTCTGACTCTCCCCATAAACCAGCCACAGAATGGTTATGAGGGAAGGCTGCAGTGGTTCAACAGTAAGCTCAGAGTGGGAGGCCTTGGTTTTTGTAGATGGTGGAAGAGAATGCCAACTTCTGCAACAATAACAACAACAGACCTACTCAGGCATAAGGTGTAGACAAAATTTTCTATCTGTGTGCATGTACGTGGGCACTCTCATGGACACCCACACCCTTTCATGCTGGAACATGTACTCTCAAATCAGAAATTCCATTGCTTTGAGATGTATAATATTCAGAAACTCTAAAATAGAATATTGTATATTTGATGGAATGATTACTACCTGTCAAAATCCTGAAAAAGATTCACACCAAGGACTCTCCTCTGTCTCTACTGAAAAGAGTTTTGTCTTCTTCAAGATTTTCAGTTCCTCAGGAATGTTTTTCTTTGCTTGGATGGGAGGACCCATCCAGGTTGAACGCAAAGCTTACGGGAGTTCCTTTATGCCTTTGATTATTCAAATTTAGCAATAAAAAAGCCATTCTTCCCAACACTGGCAGGACCAGCCTCTGTTCTCTCTATATTGCTAGTTTGAATTCTGGTGTTGTCAGCATGTTGTCACCATTATCATTCCAGTGCAGAGAATGAACAGATGCCGGAGGGTGGGGCTGTATTGTTATCCTGTTTTCCTCCTTTCTTGGCATTTGGCTGTTGCACGGTGTCTCTGCATTCTGCCTTCTGTTTCATTGTCTCCACCAAAATCCATCAGAAATCCTATTTCCCAGAGAACAGGAAAAAAATGTCTGATAAAGGTCTGTTGTCATAGGCTATAAAACATATGAGAAGCCTTTCCGTAGATCTCATATTCATAACATTAAGAAAAGTGAGTAACCCAAAGACAGGGAGGGAGATGTCATGAGGGAAGAAAGTGGTCTTTGAGGATGTGTATTATCTGAAGTCACTTTCTACTCACATCTCATTGAAATTATTTAGGCTGTTTAAACACGACGACGCTCTTCCCTGTCATCGCACTGCAATCCTAGATCCAGAAGGGAGTGTGTCAGCAATGCTCCCATCCACACCTGCTTGTTCCATGCAGAAGGGAGTGCAATGGCGCCACCTCTTCCATCTTCAGCGCAGCTGGGCACTTTCCATTGCTGTGCTGTTACCATGGCATTCTTGTCTGGTCTTTGGTGAACTAAGATATCATTTTGATATCACAATTCAGCCCTTTTCCTGCCATCAGCTGAGCGTTTGTTAGGCGCTGCCGGACAAGCGCGACGCTAGGCATGGGAGACTTGTATTCTCATCAAAAGTACCAGATATAGCCAGTTCCGCTTCAGGGGGTAGCCACCCGAAACAAGCACCTTGATTGCAAGACAAAAAGGACTCTTTGCCTGTGAAAACACCCTGGCAAGCCAGGCACTTAACGGCCAGGCTAGCCACATCTGCATCTCAGCCATACTATTGTCAATTCGGTTCATAACTCAATCATGCAAATTCCGACCTTTCGGAACCTTTGTCCCCAGACCAAAACTCATTGTTCTCTTGCAAAAACCAGACTAGCCTGCAGTCATTCCGTCCCTATAAAAGATGAGCTCTTGTCGAACCTAGCTGAAATCACTGGAACTCTCGCTGGTCCTTGCTGGAACTCTCATCAGACCTAGCTGAATCACTAGCTGAAATCACTAAGCTGAAATCACTTGAAGCTCCTTTTGGATCTTCTTCCGCCTTGCTGCCGCTCGATTCTACAGATTCCCCTCGGTCTCCACGCTGGGTTTCCTACCTTCCCTCCAATTGGTGTCTCCAGGACTTCGGACAGGTGGCGTATTGCTTATTTCTCCAAAAACTCTCTTTCTTTCCTCTCTAGTTAGGTGTGCTTGAGTTTTATTATTTTTCATACTTAATAAAACTGTTAGTATTTTAAACTGCTTGGCTCCTCACTGACCTGAACCGGTATACATAGGATAAAAGATCTCGCTGTGTTGCCCTGCCTCTCATTAGCCAAGAGAGTTCTCCAGCTAATTTTCCTCATTTTTGCTTGTTTGGTTTGGTTATTTGGGCGCCCTCCCGGGACCTCCAGTTTACAGGGTAACAGTGCTATGGAAGGAAGTGTCCCCATTATGCTTCTGCACTTGTGCATGGCCAGGAATGTCGGGAGCACCACACGATTGCAGACACAAAATGGATTTTTTCCATTTTGTGAAAACTGCATGAGCACAGTGCTTGGGGATGAGATGGCAGTGGGCCAGCAACAATGTCATGCAGAAGCACAACCTGCCAACTGCTGCCATCTTGTCCCAGAAGCAGCACAGCCCTGTCGTGTGGAAATGGCCTTAAACTGAAAAGCGGAACAGTCACCATTGCAGTGTAAAAAATTATTAGGGGAGAATTATAATCGAAGAATGTTATCTGAATTTAATTGTTCTTTCATAGCCTGCAGGCAGGAAGCCCAGGGAGAAGAAATTGAGCTTGAAAAATGGAGTTTTCTTTGAGTTGAAGGCACAAATTAACAACAATTTAAGATTAAGGGTCATCTTCACAGTATATTATACAGAAGACCACAGTGGTGGGAGAGGAGTTTAACGTGCCTGTATGCTGACATAAACACCTGAGATCTTTCTCCGAGTTTCTCCTCCAAGTGAAACTTGGACAGCAAGTTTGTGTGGGCTCCCTGAGTAAGTTTTCCCCAGCAAAGCCTGCCTGGCCTGGACATCCTCTCTTACCATCTTACCAGATGTTAGGTGGTAAGTTAATGGCTGATTTTTAAATACCTTATGATTTGTTGTTGTTGTGTAATTTTTGATTGTATAATATACCCAGAACTACATCGACAATGTAGACATTCAACCACGTTGTCATCCAAACAGTTATGAACAATTTCGCCAAGTTTCAGCCATTTTACAAGTACACCAAGTACTTGTTTCAGCCATTTTACCAGTACCCCCCAAAAAACCCTACACATAAGAGGGACAAAATTGTCCCAACAAATCTTTTGCTTTTTTGCCATGGGGCCACATTTTTGTCCCAGCCAATGTAATCTGTTGGGACCAAGGGGTGCAGTGTAGGGGGCAAAATGAGGATCTTGTTGCCCCAAATAGGAATTTTAACCCCCCCTACAAAATTTTCCTTTAGTGCCCAAATGATTGGAATTGTCGTAAGTCAAACCTTCAGCTGAGCATTTAGAAATAGTTTAGGCATCAAAAGAAAAGAGGCAGAAAAAGTTTCTGAGGGAATGTAGACAAAGCAAGTGGAAGAGTTCTAAATATGAACAATTTTCAGAGTCTTACTCCAAAAGGCTAGAAATTTAGGGACTTAAGGAAAAATTTTATGCGTAGGAGCAGAATTATTTGGCAGGACGTTGCCCCTCCCCATAGCTAACTCCTCATGGGACCAAAATAATCCCATATAGTTTTTCTGCAAATCATGATGCCAAGAAGAATAAGTGCCACACTGTGGTTGCCAGTGGGTTGGTTCATGTTGGAGGAGATTGCAGCTTTCAATGGCTTCTGCAAAAACAGGAAGTGAAAATTAAATATTACCCGTATGGTAAATACAAAGCCAGCCCATGGTACATTGGTGTCTAGTGAGGTAAGAAAATATTCAAATTATCTCAATGCTTTTTTTTTTAAATCCAGTATACAGGGATTAATTTACAATCATAATTATTTCAATTACTTTCCTTTTTCTTGTAGAGTCCCATGTACAGAAGGCTCTAAGCACTTTTCATGGGAAAAAGCTGTACCATGTGTGCTTTTAGTACTCAGTACCGTTCCTGCACTCCTCCCTTTCTGATGGATATTAAAAACTATATCAGCCTGCCCCCAATAGCTGAAGAATGATGCAAGACACTTGCTGTGCCAATGAGGCAAAAGTGTGTGGGGAGCTCTCAGCCCCAGGAGTCAACTGTGAGACTTCCTCAAGGGAGCATTTTTAAGATTAGTATCTGGATATTTTATACCCTGCCCCAAATGAAAAATTGATGTCATTTAAAAAGAATGCCACAAGCATCAAGACAGAACTATTTGCACAAGAAATGTTGCATTTTATTAGGGGAAATCACTACTTTTATCATAAAATTACTTTTGGAACAATACAAACCCAAATAAACAGTTCCACTTTTACCATGTTTCACATTTAGGAAGGCAAATCCAGCTAAAAACGAGCATGCTCATTGGCAGAAATTAAAACACAAAAACCTTCTTCCATAAATAAAAGGAACGTAAACTTAGTTTTGGTTGTGTCACGTATCTAGCAATGAATTCCTTGCCTAGTATTCCAATATTGCTTGACAAATGTGTTTCTTATATAATGCTTTGATGCCCTCTAATGGAAAGCTATTAAAAAGCTATTTGAAAAAAAAAAAACACAGCCTTTTTTAAGACTCAGTGTGTATAGGCACCTGCCTTCAACAAAGTGTGTCCTCTTCAAAAATGTTGCTAGTGCAAGAAGAAAAATAATTCTATAAACTCAAATCCACTTTGATTCCTACTGCTTAAAGAAAGAAAACACTCCACCCAGATAAAAATATGTCCATGTGTGTTTGTAAAAATAAAGAGTATCTGATAGATCCAATAAAAAACAAAGCATGCCAAAAGCAAAATATAGAGGTGAGGGGGAAGCAAAGCATGCACTATAACAAACAGAGGTTTTTCAACTATTGAGAGCACTTCTTCTAAATACATATTGATTGTATCATCTAGTTTGACCCTCTGTTTTACTTCCACTTGAGGCTTTGCCAGGAGATTGAATTCACTCCAAATTCCTCACTTTCTGTGAAGAGGAGGAACTTTCGTTGGTCCAGAGATGAGGGCAGGTGCAGGAAAGAGATAAGCATATTGTCTTCCCCTTCCAAATGTTACTTTCCTGACCAAACAATACTTTGCTGAGTCTGACTACACCATAATGCAAATGTGTTATGAAACACTTCTTATTTTTAAGGTGTAGGCAATTTTGTGGACACCTCCCTCTGCTTTTATCAGTGACACAACTATTTGAATGAACAATGATGGCGTTTGCATACAGTTATAATGTTTCTAGACAGTAAGCAGATTGATTAATTTAATTTTAGAATTTAAACCAAGGAAATGCACAGTAGTTTTCAAAATGCCAAGGTCACATTTCAAGGCCATTGAAACCAAGATATGTTCAAGGCTGTTCATTATCTCCATATCTCTTCCAATTCAAGGTCATATAATTATTATTAATAAGAATGAGATCAGATCAGAGGTATTAGATGCAGGGGTGTGGAAGATATTAGACCTTACAGACAAAGGTACCCATCCAGATGGAAAGCATAAGAAAGGCAAATGGCTTTTTCAAAACACAGAGGCCTGCTTTCATTGACGGTGTGGTCAAAGTGACTGGTGGTGATTGATGAAACAGAGGCAGAGCATTAATGATAGCAAAGGGTGTGTATTATGGCATGAGACATCACTGGAATGAATTGTATGGATTAAAAGACCATTTCAGTTCCCAGGGATACTGACACAACAGCTCTTCTTACATGTGGGGGGTATTACTGTGGCTTTTAAGTATTTCAACAACAGATGAAAGGGAAATGATAAAATCTCTCTTGTGCATTTTGATCATGTGCTTTCTTCCTGGAAACTGATGGAAATTAAAGCTGCAAACCATCCAAAGAGAAGCAAAATATACATGTGTAAGACTGCCATGACCAGACCTCAAGCAGTAGGAGGAGAGTATGATTTTTTCTGAAGAACAAGTTTGACGAAGTGTGGTTTCTCCAGGCACTGCAGGACTTTGCTGGGAAAGGTTTTACACATAGAATTTCTGGGTGGCTTCAGACAAGGCTTTTATTCTGTAATGGCTTCCTCTCATCCATGGAACATTACAGGGGTCTGGACAGCCTTGCTTTCCATTGTAACCCTCTTGGATTCTATCACAAAACAAAAGCAACCTGCTGCCCCCCCCCCCAAAAAAAATTAAGGTAGGAAAAGTAGATTAATTTTCTAGTGGCTTTTTTGACTGGCAAGCCAGATTCTGGATGTGTCCACCTGAGCCTGTGAGTGGCACAAAAGTAATATTCTGTATGGGAAGTGATAATTTTATTCAATAATAATGAAGATAGTGGTTTGGCAAGTAGTCAGGCAGCATCATATTCGTACTTAGTCCATGTGAGTATCCTCTTCTAAGCTGTCTGGTTCTCACATACAACGAGGAGTGTTTATGGCAGCCTTTTGTTCAGCTGCTGATAGAAGGGCATCGCACACTTTAAATATCTAAAAGTTGTTGTTGTTGTTGCTGTGGTTAGTACTAGTAGTATCACTAGAAAATTATGTAGCAGCAGCAACAATATCTAAGGATTACGGAAAAAGTACTTTTGGATTACAGCTCCCAGAATTCCCTAGCTTATTTCCCAAGCTTTTTATGTACTACTGATCTACTTGGAGTCATCACAGGGAAGGTAATAGAGGAAGAGGAAGCAGGTAGAGGCAGGAGGCATCAGGAAAGCAATGTGTGATTGTTTCAGTTATACACGTCCAAACTTCAGGCCAAATTAAATGTAGCATTAGATGCATCTTTGTACTGAACTTGCAGTAAAGTTGTACTTTATGTTGTGAAGCTCCCCGCCCCAGAAGCAAATTGACTTAAAATACAGTATTTATCACATACAAAATAGCTGTGAAAACACAGGCCATTTCCGCATGGGGTGAGGGAATTGCCCTGTGCCGCTACTTACTGGACTTCTTGGCTCCCCGGTCCGGTCCGCACTGCTCTGGAGCAGTGTGTGCTCGTTGCTCTGCACTGCTCTGGGGACGAAAATGGTGACTTCTGGTTGGTCAAGGGTCACGACCAACCACTGAAGCTCGCCAGCCTAAAGCCCGCCCCCAGCAGATCACAGGCTTGCACTGGTGCGAGCCTGCAAATCTGCACTGGAGAGCGGGGATGGAATGGCGCGCTCTGTGCTTTTGAAAGTCCTGCTTTAAGCGGTCTTTCAAAAGCATGCTCGATGACCACTTTGGGTTGTTCCGGAGCGGGCTGAGGTGTAGATTTACGTGAAGTAGGTCCGACCCAGTCCACTCCCAGGTGCAGACGTCCTCCCTGGAGGATGCTCTGCACTGTTTCTATTAGCCCGTGCAGGAATAGCCTAAGTAACACTGACTAGGTAGGAAATACATATTATACAAGTCATTGTCCTATAATGATCTGAAATGTCTATTGACCTGTGATTCCCCCACACTTGTCCACTTGACATTATTTCAAATATGTTAGTTTAAAAAGCCAAGATAACTACCTTTACTTTTCTCTAATGAACCACTTAATGCCTAATATGATGTCAGTGTGCTTGTGAAAATTGGGAGAGAGTGTTCACATACAGCAGCAAATGCACAAAAGTTGAGTCCTGCAGCATATAAACTTTACATGAATGGAAAGACTTCCTTGTAAGTATACAGAGCTCATCTCCTTGAACTTTTCTGATTTGAGCCTTCCCTAGTCTTGCTTCTGATGGGTAAGCTTCTCTTTCTTTCCCTTTCCTGCCTTTTAAATGTCTGCTACTTTCAGCATATCATGATGTGGACTAGGATTCTGCAAGGCACACCAGAACGGGTACCAGATTGAATTAAAACATTTGTTAGCTTTGTTATATTTTGGAGATTTTAAAAATTATTCCTCAGCTTGCATTTAAATTAATGCTCATCTTTCCTGCTGATACATTATTTAACCAAAATTACATGACCATATAATACCCACAATCTGGAAGTGGGACTTTGTCTCTTTCTTTACAGGATTGGTCTATTGCCACATGAATCAATGTACGTAATAAAATTTTCTAGTTAGGTTGACTATTGATCTAGGTTTATTCCTTAATAAATTTCAAAGTCAGCACTGGGGGGAGGATGTAGATTGACCTACTGAAAATGCACTTTACATCGCCCTAGACAATAATTGCAAACTCAGGAAAAAAATCCACTCAAAATACTTCCACCGTTCCGGTCTTCACAAGAGTGGCTTATGTGATTGTGGGTAAGCTCACACTGATTACCTTTCTTGATCCTAAATCCAATTGTTGTTTCCCTCTAGAGTAGGTCTACTGAAGTAATGGAACTTACCTAAGTGTTGACTTTCCAAACTTCTTTAATTTAGAAGTAACTCTACTCTGCTGGAGCAAGGAACCTTATAGATCTGAGTTATCTTAGAATATGTACTTTGATTTTAAATCACAATGAAACATTCAGAACCTTAACTGAAGAGGCATTGTGAGAATCTAAGCAAATATAAATAATCTTCTGTTACAGCCTCACATGAAAACGGGTGGATTTTCACTAAATTCAGAGAGTGTGTTGGGATGGCCTGATTCAAAATACAGGCTATATGGTGTTCAAAAAATCCATTGCTGATGACAAGAGGTCTCTCCTGGTGTACTTCACTAATCTCTTCAAAACAGTTGGATGGATTAGAGCTAAATTTAGAGGGTATGTGGGGATGTTCTGACTTACAACATAGGCGACCCAGGGCACATGAAATTCACATTCTGGGGTCTACTAAAGCTTCTCCTCAAGTTCCTCAAAGATGATTGGACAGATTTACACCAAATTGAGAGGACATGTTTCCTAACATCTGACTTACAAGGCAGGCTATTGTTAGGGGAAATGTAATGAAATATTCTGGAAAAGGGCAAGGGTGAATGGGAGCATTCTGCACTTCAACATTTTGTTGCAGGTTTCAATGTTCAGCAAAAAGCCAAATCTTTGTTGGATGTTGCTAGTAGTGATGGTTCTGTAAATGGAGCTTCATCCTCGTGCTGCTGCTCCCCATTGTTTTAAGAATTGTGGGAATGAACACACCAAAGACTTGACTGTAGGCATCTTGCCCCGATGTTCAATGTAATACAGAAGTTCCTTCTTGCACAGAGTTCGGTGTTTACAGTAATTCCCTCCTTTGGTTCTGACCCTCCAGTGTGAGTCACTGGAGTGTTGTGGAGTTTCAATCAAGGTAGGCTCACACACTGTTAGAAAAACAGAAGCAACAACCCAGTTACATCAGCAGTGAAGACCTCTTCTACGCAAGTAGCACAGATTAATGTCAAGCTGAATACATGCCGTTTATCATTGTCACATTGATGCTAAGGACTGGTGGTGATGTGTCTGCTCGCGATACCAAAGCTAAGTCTCTGTGATGGTATTTTCTTTTCATGGCACTGCATCACTGAGACTTATGGCAGGCGCCGTTTTGAACTCCTGAGCACTGACCCAGCAAATTGTTTTGAAAACACAATTTAATTCTGATCTATGAATTGATCAATCACACAATGTAAGCAATTTGTGCTTTCTGCTTCAGTGCTGCCACAACTGTGCCTGCCTAGCCATCCCCTGAATGCAGGCAGTAACTTCTGTGTTGTTAGAGCCTGGTTATAACGAAACATTAACATTTCCAACATGTGTTCTAAGAGTGTTAAGTTTGCATTTTTCAAAAACTAAACTGCACCTATTGGGCCTAGTGACTCATTATCTCATTATGTTTCCTGCTTTTCAGGAATCCTTTTATAGATCTGAATGGTGCTAAGGAAGCAATAACACATTACTCATCTTTGTTTCTGTTTCCAGGGTGGATATCTTCTTTCTTTTTTACTGTTCCATCCCCAGAGAGCAAGCAAGCCTGGGCGTAACTTGAAACCTTGTAATGTCAACCCTGGCCTCTCGATAACCTCATTAATCAAGTGCCTGCCCTAGTTTAACACACTTCCTTCAACTTGCAGACATGACAGAATTGGATTAATATCCTCCACACTGGCTAAGGGATAGCTTTAACAGCTATGCCTCAGTTCTGCCCTGCTCTCAACCCACATCTTCTCTGTGACCCCAGCACTTGTGCTTCTGGTATGCCGAATGTTTGTGAATGTGACACTGTAGGTTTCTTTCCAGTCTCTTAAGTTGACTATCACCATGCAAGACTGGAAATTCCCTCCCAGCGTTTTACTGGGGTTTTTGCCAGCCTCCCAAAGCTGACTCCCACGCTTGGAAAGACTGGCAATCTCCCCAGCTCTATCAGGTATGCTGCCACCCCCCCCCCCGAATTATGAATCACTTGGACAGAACAGGAGGGACTCTGCCCAATCTCTAAGCGTAAGAATCTTCCACCTCCCCTTCCCCTGAGTGAGAGGTCCTATGTAGCGTGTGCCAAACCTGGCGTGGAAATGGAGAGAAATGGAGGTTTATAGAAGTGTTTAATCAAGGCATGCAAATAAACAAAACCATTTCACACTTGGGAGACTCCCCTCTCCCAGGTACACTTAGTTACAAGAATTTACAAAACAGATATAACAGCACAGATACATTCTTAAGATCAGCCAATTCCCAAAATAACAACATCCCTAACGCGACTAACTACTTATTTCTAGTTACTCACAATTAGGTTATAGGCGTAGATGGTCTAAAGGAGAAGGGGGGGGGGTTTCCAGGAGACACGGCATGCCTGCCAGCTCGACTGGCCCACCTCTCCTCTCTTTCTCTCTGTCTCTCTCACTGGCCACATGGCCTCTCAGAAGTTTTATATTTTCCTCCTTGGAAGGATCTGGAAGCATCTCCAAGATGCCCACCTCTTTACCTTTTGGTTGGTCAATTCTCACCTTGTGACCTGTGATGCTGACCCTTTCCTTTTGGTTGGTCAACTCTCACCCTGTGACCCTTGATGTAATCCCAACACCTCATTAACCCTTGGTTTACCTGAAGAGGGAAGTATCTCCCTTTGATAAGCCTAGATAATGGGAAGCCCCCATTATCACAGTGAACCAAAACACACAGAAAGAGAGAGAGAGAGAGAGAGAGAGAGATCCTCATTTATGTGTTCTCATTCTCATTCTCTCTCTCTCTCTCACTCTCATTCTCACTCTCTGTCTTTTCCACCCTGCACTGTTCTAGTGCTGTTATTCCACTTTCAGCATCCTATGGAATCCAGGGGTTTGCAGTTCAGGGAGGGGCATTTAGAATTCTCAGCCAGAGAGCTCTTTGCCCTCAGTAAACTACAAACCCCAGAATTCCACAGGATGTTGAAAAGTGGAATAATAGCACTACAACAATGTAGGGTGGAAAGGCTGTTTAATTCTGTGTGATCTGTAAACTATTAAGGCTAAACCATATTTATATATGCATGCATGCTAAGTTTGTAATTGCAGATTTAGTGCTTCATTATAAAAGATGGATGAGGATGTACCTTTCTATCACTAAATGGAGTGTACAGGGAATAAGTTCATATTTTGTCCCCCTTCCCAGATTTTTCTTGCCACACTGTGAAGTCTTCCTGTTTGGTCCTCAAGCAACCATGGCATTTGGCTGCAGAGGGAGCCTTCAAACAGCACAGTGAGGAAGGAGAGGGTGAGTAGCCAGGAGATCTTTGCCCCCATTCACTGCGTGCTCTCTCCAGTTACAAAAATAGATTTGCCATACAGACACAGACACAGACACACGCACACAAAACTTCCTAACCAAGCTGCTTGGTGAAACAGCACAGGTTTGGTTTGGTTCTAATTTTCCTGAATGATATAGCTTCTGTGGGGAGCCACCTTGGCAACTTGCACTCTTTCAGCCACAGAGGAAGGCAAAGGCAAACTCTTTCTGAATGAATCTTGCCAAGAAAATCCTATGATAGGTTTCCCTTAGGGTCACCAGAATTGACATGAAGGCGAGTGTGCACGCGCGTGCACACACGCACGCGCACACACAGAGGGCTCCTGTGAGGATAATACCATTATAAAGGGCCCACACCAAACCAAAGGAAATATGAACATTTTTAACCCCATTGATTAGAGAGATTTAAGCATTTTCTCATCTTTCTTACTGGAACCAGTTTGGATGGATGTAGTCCTACAACAAGGATCAGAATTATGTGGCCCTCCAGGTGTTGTTGGACTGCAGCTCCCAGCAGCCTCAGCTAGCATAGCCAATGAGGAACGATACACCTAAGGAAATGTACTTGGTGATCTCGGGCAAGTCACACTTTCTCAGCCTCAAACCCCCTCTGAACAAATCTTGGCAAGCAAAACCTGTGATAGGGTTGTCATAAGTTGGAGTTGACCTCAAAAGCACACGACAATAACAGAGCTCCTAGTTGCTTAACATTTATTCTGTTTTCAGCTGAGTCTGGGAAAATTACCTTTTTCGACTATAGTGCCTAGAATCCCCCATCCACCAGGGCTATTACATCTGAACAAAGGGAGCATTTTACAACCTGCTGTCTAAAAAAATTGAGCTGTGGGTTTCTGAGTATTCAGAGCACTTCTTATTCATCTGTGGTTTGAGGCACAGTTGACTGGAGTCAATGGCTTGAGTTAGCTGTCACTTGAACAGTGTGGCTAGCAATCATCTTTCCCTATCCTGAAATGAGGCATGCAAAGGAGTCTTGATTTTTAACAGGGTTGAAGCACCTAAGGAGAGGAGATTTAACCCTTCCTTTGCCAGATGCATTCTCAATGAAAATGCCCCATCCCACACCATGGCCATTTCTACCTTACACTGTTATAGTGCTATTATTCCACTTTCAACCTCCTGTGAAATTCTGGGGTTTGTAGTCTCCTGAGGCCCAAGAGCTCTCTGGCTGAGAATTCTGAATGCCCCTCCCTAAACTGCAAACCCCAGGATTCCATAGGATGTTGTAGAATAATAGCACTATAACAGTGTAGTGTAGCAATGGCCCTGGTTATAATATTTATGGGGGAAAGGGATACCATTGGCACCAGTTTGCTTAATGAAACTGAATCAAGCCAGCTGCATAAACAAATTTTATTTATTTATTTGGCGTATTTATACTCCACTCTTCAGTCACAAAGGCTCTCAGACAAACTCAATAAACTGTAGTCAAGAATAACTGCAGGGTGTCCAGGTTCAAACAGTAACTCTTAAGCAGTGGTTAGACAAAAACAGAAGCAATGGCCCCTGACCTCACACAGCTGGGGTTCAGTAAGACAGAATGTATTTCTAGAAGTGTGGAGTCACAGAAGTAAAAAGAGCTGCTATATATTAGCAGAGGAGCAGCCTTTGGCATCTTTGTTGCAGAAAACGTTAAGAGAAATTAAAGCCTTAAAGCAAGTTCAAAGTAATGTAAAATGTATTTTTAAGGTAAATTGTTAGTTTTTAATTGCAAATAGTGAATTGATATAGGTATGAATTAGAAATAATAAAGTAGAAATAAAGTAG
Source organism: Iguana delicatissima (assembly GCA_948472985.1). NCBI lineage: Eukaryota > Metazoa > Chordata > Lepidosauria > Squamata > Iguanidae > Iguana > Iguana delicatissima. The sequence continues at coordinate 160,369 of CAOKZL010001886.1, forward strand.
AAGCTGGGGGCTTAGGTCAGAGGAATGGAGAAAGACTTAAGAAGGGTAAAAAGGTCACGAGAGCCAATGTATCACGTAGCTAGGATGTTGATCACGTAGCCATGGTGCCGTTTATTGACTGGCTGCGGTAATTGCAGATTGTAGATAAGCACTTTCCGGGGTCTGAGTGCGGGGGTAATTAGCTAGTAACAGCATGTGGTATTTGTGACCCCAGAAGGGCGGACTGAGACATGCCTGAGATCTTTGCCTGTGATCTTTGTGTATGCTGTGAACTTTGTCTATAAAAGAGCTGTGCAACTTGAATTCAGGGCTTTTGGTCTTTTGGAAACATCCAGTCAAAAGCCCGTGCGTAATAAATTACTCTTTTTCTTGCTCTGTGGTCTCTGTGTTCTCTGGGCTCCTGCAACATAAATGGTGCCGTGACTCGGATCGCTGCAGGCGCTGAGACACCGAGGTGGCGTTTTGCCTGCTCTTGAGTCGCCTTGCCGGGCGGGGGGCTTGGCGCACGAGCCCCACATTGGGCCCACTGGCTACCTCCTTTTGCTGGAACGGGGGAGCCTGCGCTAGGGGCGCCCAAACGGCAAGCGCTGAACCGAGGGAACCTTCCTCCTGGAAGCAGAGTATAGAAACTGGGCCCTGCCTCCACTGAAAATTTCCTCTGTGTTCGATTTGGCAATCATCATCTTCGGAGAAGTGGTTCGTGGTCCGCTGCGCCGTCAAAAGACCTAGGCAAGTAGAATCTGGTTAGAGGCCAGACACCCCACTCGCTTCAGGGTGGAAGGGGAGCCTGATCACCTCCCAAGCGGACACGAGTACTTAGCCGTAAAAGCGCTAAGGAAACTGTTCCGCTTTGTGGTACGGGACGGCGGGAGGCAGGGACTGTGTGTGCGAGTGTGTGACTGTTGTGCGGTGATTGGTTGCTGCGGTTCTGGCTATTGACCGTGATCATTCGGCGATACCAGCCAGTGACATGTGCGTGTGCTGTTTTATTCCTCGTGTGTCGGTCGGTGAGACCCCTTTACTCACTGACCATTCCCTTCCCCTATTGTGTCTGTCTATCTTAGGCAGGAGGACATGGGAGGTGGCGGAAGCAAGGGTTGCACCCCTCTGCAGTTTATGCTGAAAAACTTTAAGAAAGGGTTTAGTGGAGATTATGGAGACCCCCCCATGAGCCCTCAATGGTTACGGTTTCTGTGTGAAGTAGAATGGCCATCATTCAATGTAGGATGGCCCCGAGAGGGGTCTTTAGAAAGTGATAAGATCAGCAAAGTGTATTCTGTGATAGTGGGAAATCCGGGGCGCCCAGGCCAGTTCCCTTATATAGATTCATGGGACACTGTAGTGCGTTCTTCCCCACCATGGTTACGGAGATGCCAGGAGTCACAGGCAAAAGTTTTGGTACTGAGGAAGGAGAAATTGGCTAAAAAGTTAAAACCAGTGTTAGAAGTTCCTGAAGAGGAACCCACAGAGCCATCGGCCCCCCTCGTCCCATTCTTAGGCTTTACACCGCTGCCACCATATACACCGCCTCAGGCGGGGCCAGATCAGCAGTTAGGGACTGGAACAGCGGTGCCAGCGGCGGCCAGGATTGAGGTGGAGCACGCCCCTCACACCGCAGGAGCAACGGCGTCTCCCAGCAGCACCGTCTCATCTCAGGGGACTAGCATAGACTACTCTCAGACGGCAACTACCAGTCCGGCCAGTCCCCTTAAAGGTTCTGATTGGGAGGACACGGCGCACTCCTATTGTGACATGCTCAAAAATTCCGTTGGAACCCTAGAGGCTCTATGTTCATCCCTCACCGGCAACACGCCTAAGGCAGATTTCCCAGTAGCTAACCCAACAGGAGCCAAATCAACCACCAGTTTGTATCCACTCTGACAGCTCACTCAGATGGTCCCAAACCCACGACAGGGTGAACAGGAGCCCCGCTTTGTACCAGTACAAGCCTACGTTTACAGACCCTTCACCACATCTGATTTGTTAAATTGGAAAACCCATTATGCTTCGTACACAGAGAAGCCCCACGAGATTATGGAATTGTGCTCTAGCATAATGGGAACGCATATGCCCAATTGGCAAGATTGCCAGCAATTGCTGATAACTTTGTTTACCATTAAAGAGAGGCGCCGCATCATCCAACAGATGGAGCGGCTAACCCAGGAAAGGACCCCGCAAGGACACCCCAACCCCCAGGTCTGGTTGAAGGAGAGGGTACCCTTAGAAGATCCTTGTTGGGATCCTAATGGGCTGTCAGGGATGGAACGATTACTACAATACCAAACCCTGCTTTTGGAGGCTATGAGAGTAGGAATGAAGAAACCCGCCAACATGACAAAGGTGACCGAGGTTATGCAGGAAGCCATTGAGACTCCTGGCGCGTTTCTAGAACGCCTCTCAAATCTTCTTCAAAAATATAAATTCTTCATGGCATTATTTTCAATATAGCAGAAGAATTTAATCCAGTCTCTTTAGCTTATCGTATAAATACCATACAGCTCCAAAGAAATATAAGGTATTGCTATCATTGAGATGTACAGATACAGATACCTAGGTTTGCTTATTGAAACTGAGACCATCTCCCCAATGCACAAATCCATGCATTCAAACATGGTCATAAATCCACCACAGTTAACTCAGCAATAAGGACAACCACTTTTACACCAGTGGGAAAAAAAAGACAAAAGACAACCTTGGTGAAATTTAAATTACAGTAATTATTTCAAAATTTGCTATCCATTGATAGACAGACAGACATTTAGAAATAATTGCTGAATTTAAATTTCACAGACAGCCTACCAATTCATTTCCTGTCTGAATCACTACCCACTCAAGTTCTTTGATTAATTTGCATTCTGTTTCAGTTCACCCCCATTCCTCTTTGATTAATTTACCCCTGTTTAACATCCTGATCCAAATCAATTTTTCCCTTTCAATTCAATTATCTCCATTCATCACTACGCCAGGTAAATTAAATTCAAAATAAGTATGGTACTAGTGGTGATCATTTGAATTATGGTTGGATGTTGCAAGGAGAAGATTAGAGAAGTAGGCATTAAATCAACTTCAGTCATGTGGAGTTGAAGGAGACGCCTAGGGTTGGCAGGTCAGTATCATCTCAGGCCCACCAAGCCAAAACCTGATACCTACATATGGTCCCTAGTGATGCTGTGGGGTGAGCCTTTATGATCTCATGAGGCGGGCCCTGGTGATGTCACAGAAGAGAAACGAGGAAGCTTGGATAACTAGGTAAACCAACAGACTGCCAGGACTTTTTACAAGTTGCAATGCCTTAACTGAAATCAAGTAAGCTTTCCAAATTGAAACAAGTTGCATGGACAGCTTAGAAGAGGACAGTTTATTTTTAATTTTTTATTTTTAAATGCTTTATTAATCAATTAAAACACAAAATTAATAACAATCATCCCCCTTTCATACCCAACAGTAAGAATTATACATTCATAGAAATATTTACATACCTACAAACCATACAATCATCACATCTACATACATCCAAATTGTCGTTTCTACTGCGAAGATTCTCCTTATCTTCTTTTCCATCTTCTTTTCTCAATTTCACTTCCTAGGTTCACCTATCCCCAGTTCTTTTCACGTAAATCATAAACCCTTTCTCTTCTTTATTACCCTATAATGGGTACCCCAATATGCATATCCATTATTTTATTAGTCCATTTCGCTTTAATTCCCTATCATTCCATACTTTTAACCTTTATTCTTGACAGAAATATGTCTATCTTCTAATTTCGGAGAATCCCTTCCCTTCTCTCACTTAGTTTCCAACTTTAGCTTCTTCTAAATGCTCCTCAAGTTTTCTCCATTTTTCTTCAAAGTTTCCATGCATTTTTCCCTGAATCATCCCAGTTAATTTATCCATATTTTTCATCTCTACAACTTTTAACAACCATTCAACTATTTGGGGTGTATCATTATTCTTCCATCTCTGTGCAAAAAGCAATCTCGCTGCAGTAATCATATAAAGTATAACTTGCCAATGCTTTCTTTTAACCTCTTGCTCTATCTTATAAGTCATGTTCAATAAAAACAGTTCTGGTGTAAACGGTAAATTAATTTTTAAGATACCTATCATTTCGCTATGAATTTTTTTTCCAAAATTTTTGCACTTTATCACAAGTCCACCATATGTGAAAATAAGTACCATTATCCTTATTGCACTTCCAGCACTTATTATTTTCTATCTTATATATTTTGCTTAATTTAACAGGATCCAAATGCCATCTATATAACATTGTAAGATAGTTTTCTTTCAGATTTTGTGCAACTGTAAATCTATTCACTTCTCTCCAGCTACTCTCCCAATGTTCCATTTGAATCTCATATCCAAAATTTTTAGTCCATTTCACCATAGCCTCTTTTACTTGCTCTGTTTCTAATTCTCTCGTTAATAACAAATCATATAGCTTTGAAATTGTCTGTTTCTGTGATTCAAAAATTATCTTCCGAAATACATCCTCTTTCAGTTCTGATTCAATACCTTCCGTATTTTTATCCATAATGTATCTTTCTTTCATTTGCCTGTACAAATACCAATGACATTTAAACCCTAGCAATTCTAATTCTTCTCTGGATTTCAACACAAATTCATTATGCTTTTCACTTAATATATTATTGTATCTTATCCATCTCTCATGAGAATCTCTCCATCTGCCAAAAAGCGCCTCATGTGGAGATATTCATTGTGGTATTCTTACATAGTATGTTTTCTTAACCAGTTTGTCAAAAGCGCCCTTCTTAAATAGTGGTTTTGGAAGTCTTTGTCTATCTTATATTTCTCATAATACATATAGGAATGCCATCCCAATCACTTTCCTGCCCCTTCTAGACTTAGTAGCTTTTCATCCTGTAACATTATCCATTCTTTAATCCACAATAGTCCACAAGCTTTATGATATAATCTCAAATCAGGTAGTCCAAAACCCTCTTTTTCTTTTCTTTCTGTTAACAACTTCCATTTTATTCTTGGTTTCTTTTGCTCCCATATAAATTTAGTCAAGTCCCTCTTCCAATCTTTAAATGGTTTGTCATTTATAATGATTGGTAAATTCTGAAATAGAAAAAGTAATCTGGGTAACACATTCATTTTTATAGCAGAAATTCTTCCCATTAGTGATAATGTTAACAGTTTCCATGTTTCCATTGATTTTTTTTTATCTCCTTCCATACTGCTCCATAATTGTTCTCAAAAAGTTGATTATTTTTCTTGGAGATCCATATTCCAAGATATTTCACTTTATTCTCTACATGGAAACCTGTTCTTTGAATCAAATTTTCCTCCTCTTCTTTTCTCATATTCTTAGTTAATATTTTCGTTTTATCTTTATTTACTTTAAACCCAGCAACTTCTCCATATTGTTCCATTCTTTGAATCAATAAATCAATGCTATTTTCCGGATTCTCCAATATTACCATCAAATCATCCGCGTATGCCCTTACTTTATGCTCATACCCTAGAAGAGGACAGTTTAAAAAAAGAGAGAGAGGGAAAAAGGAAAAAAAGGGAGGGATAAACACAGACAGGTGGCTAGAAGAGTGTTCTCAGTTGAAAATTTGCACACTACCCTTGCCTCTTGCCTGACCACACAGAAGTGTACTTTCATGCCCTTGGACCACTCCACTCAGCACTGCTAGCTCTGATTTACTGTTTATGGCATTCACACTTTACAACAGGGAAACTGGGAATCTGAGGCCCATTGGAGCCCCATGTGGACCCCATGTGGCCATCCAGGAACATTTTTGTGGCATCCTAGATCCCCACTAGACTCTTCAAAGTCTCTCCAGACTCCATACCCACCCAAATTTTATGGGATGAAAATGCCTTAGAACTCATCAGCTTGTACACCTCAGGCCACAAGAATGGAAGATACCCACGTACCTGCTTGCTACATAGAAATTACAGTTGGAGTGTCTGCCAAAAAAAAAAAAAAAAAAGAGAGGTGGCAAACTTAACTGAGCACCACAAACATGGTTGAGTACACAGGGATTTAAAGCTAGACTTTTAAGACCTAAGCACTCAAAGTCCTCTGCTTGGAAGAGTGAATCTGAAAGTTTCACTTCGCCCTACATTCACATCTTCAGTTCTTTCCATCAAATCTGTGAAGATGTTTGCATATTTTAGTAAGTTCTATTCAAAGTCCAAACAATGTGTGTGTGGGTTTTTTTTTTCAAAGCGGTGATGGACGGCTACCATTCTTAGAAGACAAGTGGTTAAAAGAGAATGTTTAACCCTCTCATCACATACTACTTGCCTTCAATTAATTCCCTCAGTCATCCCACACATTTCTCCAGCAGGTGGGTTCTTTCAAGGCCTGAGCTTCCATTGCAACAGGAATTCAAAGTTTCAGTTGGGAGACACTTCTGGAAATGGCAGACCTGGAAGGCCACTTCTCCTCTAAAAACTATGTCCCCACCGCCACGCTTTGAGAGCAAGAAATTTTGTTACCTTAGGTGAAGGATAAGATGGCCTCTCCCATTGCCCCATGTACCTAAGGTGACAGGCTTAACAAACTGAATCTTCCTGCAGCAGAATAGCATTCTTTATTACACCTGACAGTAGCAATCTAGCTCTGGTGGCAATGAGAAGTTTGTTTTCTTCTGTCCACTCCCTGTCCCTCAAGAGCTGCCATGTGAGACAGCTGCCTCATTCTCCTTAATGGCAGAACAGGGATTTCATGCTTTGTAAAACAGATGGAATTTCTGGTCTCAAAAAGGGATCATGATCTTGGCTCACTTTTCATTGCCCTTCTCCTCTCCCTTCTTGGTTCTCCAAAGCCTACCACCGTATTTGAAAATATGTGGCCTAACTGATCTCATCCAAACCTGCACATGGACATGTTTTTAAATGGCTTTAAACTGCTTTAACCGGTTTTAAACTCTCTTGTTTTAACTTGTCAAATTCGTTAGTATGCTTTTAATCAGTTTAAACTAATGGTACTGTTTTCAATAGTTAAATTGCTTTCAACTAGTTAAAACTGATTTTTATTGCATACTGTCCTATGATCCCATAATATAGAACATAAATAGAAATATTTTAATAATTTATTTTGTTTTTTTAAAGTTGGGAAGACTGCAAATGTTAGGAAAGATTCCTAGAAGATCTAAAAGCATATGGTGGTGGTGATACATTGTTTCCTCTTTGAATTCTCTCAGGTGTTTTGGCTGGAAGTTCATTACAGGGTCTGATGAGTCAAATTAATGGTAAATTTGACTCAGCACTCAGACTTGCCATGCTCACGTTATTGCTTTAAAAGGTTAGCCCTTCTCATATTTGTCACCTGAAGCCGCTTTTCTTGAGCAAAGGGGAAACTGGAGTAGAAAGAGCCAAGGGAAGATGATAAATGCTGCCCACGTTGCCTCCATGTGTGTACCCTTTATTGCAGTCCAATAAATGTCCTGATAACTTACAACAGAGTCACAGGGTCACACATCTGTTAATTAAAGTTTTCCATCTGCACCATCTGATGACCATTGAACCTGATCCTTCTTATTCATGCAAAATACCCATTATTTTTCAGTGGACCTTTCATATATGGCCACGAAATCCACATCAATCCTTCTATGAGAGACTTCTCTATTGTCTGTTTTCTCATTGGGCCTCATAGCTTCTGTTGATAAGATGCACTGTATTAAATCCATCTATAGCAGTGGTTCTCAACCTGTGGGTCCCCAGATGTTTGTGGACTTCAGCTCCCAGAAGCCTCAGCCACTATAGTCAATGCTCAGGGCTTCTGGGAGCTGAAGTCCACAAACATCTGGGGACCCACAGGTTGAGAACCACTGATCTATAGCATTTTTTAAAAAACTTCTCATAGTTTACTCTCTTACCCCAAGGATAGACATCTCAGGTCCCTGTTGGGAATCTTAAGTTTTATTTAAACAGCTGCAAAGTGGAAGAATGGATGGGGGCAGGTGATTGGCAAAGGAGTAGTAGTAGGCAAGAGAGGGTATTTGACTCTCCACCCCCCCTCATTCTAAGAGTGGCTAGGGGGGCAGATGGTAGTGGGAAATGAATGGAAAGGGGACGGTTAAGTATTGCATTGTTTTGCCTATGACCTAGGATTACCTATCTTCATCTGGCTTCTTGCTGTTCTCTTATAGCCTGTAATATTCTTGGTCACACACTGTTTTAATGGGATAAAACTCAAAAGGTCTATATAAATTGATTAGCAATGAGGTTGATAAGGACACAGCAGAAATATAATCTTTGCTCCATTGCAATGCTGTCTGATGGAATATCTGGGGAGATTTGTATATGAGAGAGAGTGAACACACGCACACGCACACACACACACACACACTCTCTTATCTATATAAGATGTTGCATCACTGTAACGCTCTGGATGCAGTCCTGTCTATAAAGACCTTGAACAATCTTTGACTTTACCCAGCGGGCAGATCCAGATCAGAGGCATACAATGCATAAACAAAGAAACTGAAAATCAGTACAGTCACCAGATTCCTAATGACATTTTGAGGCTTGATGCCTGGCAGTAGATACTTACACAGTACAGTTATACATGTTACAACACACATGACACACAGGGCTGCTGTGAAAATTGGCATTCCTGTGCAAAATTCCTATTCTGTAGTATATAGTAATGCTTAACTCGTGTAATTATTTCATATAACTGGCTGGTTATATTGCAGGGCCGTTACAGCCCTGTTTAGGTGTTTGGTATTTGCAGTCTGCTGATTGTATGGATCAGCACATGGAATGTATCAGCACCAGGTTACTTCAGCCCCCTTGATGCTACCCCATGTGCTACCCATGTTCCCCGGCCAAGATATGCTTGGGCTTAATGTGAAGAGGGTGCTTCTGTGTGCACTTCTGCATTTAGTCTGGGACCCAAACAGGCAAAATGTGATCAGTACAAGAGACATTTCCATGTCTGCGGGGTCCTCAACATGAGAAAAGGAATCTGGCTAATGCTGATTACACGTTGCCTGTCTGGGTTGCAAAAGTGGTGTATGCAGCAACATGGAAGGGTGGGACAAGCCCACACAGGTTCCTGTATTAGGAAGTGAGTATTTCAATATGGTTTGTAATGCAAAGCAATATAGAATGGATAGCGGACAAAGAAGATTCAACATGTGAGCGTGTGCTTTCAGAGGCAGAAACAGGTAGCTGCAGACTCAGCCTGGAAATAGCATTGAAAGAGCCTTTGTTGTCCTGGCTGAGGTTCTTTCCTTCAGGACAGAGGCAGAGGATGGCTGCCCTGTTGATTCTCAGCCTCTCAGTGGCCAGGGCATCCTTGTGGAATCATGTCTGGGGATTAGGAGCAGGAAGCACTGTGCTACACAGAGGCTACTAAACTGTAGCTTTGAGAGATATCTGCTCAGCAGCATGGGAGCTGTGCTGTGGAGTCCCCCAGGTTTTATTGTTTTGCATTCTTGTAATTGTCGTTGTGTGCTTTCAAGTTGTTTCTTATATATGGCAGCCCTAAGACGAACCTCTCAGGAGGTTTTCTTGGCAAGATTTGTTCAGAGGGGTTTGTCTTTGCCTTAACCTATGGTTGAGAGAGTGTGACTTGCTAAAAGTCACCCACTGGGTTTCCATGGCTGAGCAGGGATTCGAATCCCAGTCTCCAGAGTTGTAGTCCAATGGTCAAACAGCTACATTGGCTCTCATGCAAGCTAGTCAATATTTTTATGAAACAGCTGTGGACTGTTACCAAGGCCTCACTTGAAACACACATTTATTTGTACAAATCTTAAGGGAACAAGTGTATACTGTCCCTTGCTGCTGGTTTTATGGTATTTTATTGTAAATCTGTGATCTCAAAATTAATTATTTTAACAGTGTTTAACAGTGTTTATTTCTTGTGGGGTACTTTAGGTTGTTAGAGTCAGTGAGGTGTAGTGGTTTGACCGCTGGACTGTGAGATCAGGGTTCTATTTCTGCTGGGTGTCCTTAGGCATGTCACACTCTCTCAGTGCCAGAACAGTGCCAGTGTATAACAACTCCATGATAGGTTCACCTTAGGGTTGCCATAAGTTGGAAAGGACTTGAAGGCACACAACAACAGCAACTTGTTAGCTGTGTTAGTGTTAGCTGTCCTGAGCTCTTTATGAGAATGGTTGTGATATAAATAAAAATACATGGCCAGTATTCGGTAACATAACTAAGTAGAATACTTCTCCAAGGTCCTTTCTGCACCAAACCTGGATCTTGTGATGTCCCAGCATTATCCCAGCAGTGCCATTGCCAGGATGGGAGCGGGTCCTGAACACTCCCCTCCACACTCAGCTGGCTGCTGGCGGATGGTACCATTTGGGATACGCTCTTTCCTTCAGCAATGCAGCTGGCCTCTTCTGGCACTGCACTGAGGAAAGAAGTGCTTTGATAGCACTTCCACCTCTCCAGCACAGCCTCAGCCGATGTGATCATCACATGAAAGGAGCCTATTACTGGATTTTTTCTGGTAATAGTGTCATGCGTGATTGCGATGGCTGAGGACACAACAGGAGCGGGACTGCGACAACATTGTGTGATAGCACACATTGCAGACAGGTTTCCATGTGTCCCCATGCTGGGATGGCCTAAATAACCTAAGTAACTTGGTTAATATGCTTAACTATGTAACTAAGTATAATTAACTAAGCAAATTTTCCTGGCCAGACCCTTCTCCCACAACCTGACAGTAATGTCATTTGTCTGTGCTTCTGTCACCACAGAATGGACCTCTTTCTCTTCATGCAGCTGATGTCCAGTAAAGCAGGTGGCAATTTATGATCATGGCAGGCGTGTTACAATCATGACTGAGCAGAGACTGTGAATACAAGACAGTTATCATCTGTATTTACCAACTTGCTTTACCGACATGGGGAGAAGGAGGTCCATTCTGTGTGTTTTAACCAATTTTTCCAAGCTTTGATAAGAGTTCTAGGGATGTTGATTCATTTTAATTCAGACATTTTCTGGTAGTGACCAAGACAATAAAAATTGCTAGGATATTGATATGTTTAAATGTGTTTGTGGCTCAAAATGACAAAATCACTTTCAGTACAATCTGAAAACCAGGACTGGATGCAGTAGAGAAGTTTCCACTCATTAATCTTTTGAACTGGAGAACAGACATCCAGTGTCTCACACACAGACAGACTGCCCACACATGTGCCTGCATTTCTGCCACAATCTGTTAGTCAATTAAAAATAAATCACATGAAAAAATAAATCACGTCGTCTATTAAAAATACTTGCTCTTACTCAATCAACTTGCAAGAATGCCATCTGTGTCATTAATAAATTGTACCAAATACAAACAAAAGTGGGTCTCATTTATGATAAAGTAACAGCTACTGCACCTATATATTTTTATTTTACTTTCCTTTATCTGGTTGGTTTCGCTTCAGAATATTCCATCATAGCTACCTTTGTGATGCCAGAAGACACACCAGGAAATGTGAGGCATTGATGGTAAGTTACAGATCCTGAAGGAAATGCCAAAGTTGGCTTCTGTTTTCCGGGAGACAAGAGGACCTGGAATGTTCTCTATGCTCCCTCTCTTGAAAGCATTACCTGTGGTCAGGATGTTCAACAACATTAGCGAGATCTTCAGTGGTTCCTGGCTTTCAAGGGCAGATTGGCTTTTATGTGTGGCTGCTGGAAATCATGTACAGTTATTGACTGTCATGAGGTCAGTGCAATCCCAGGAAAGGAAGAGGAGATATTGACAGAGCAACTTTCCATCTTCTTGAAAAAAACTGTCAGTGACAAAGCTCCTGTTTGTGCAAGGAGGGCAACAAAAAAATTCCAAGCCATTTGGTTAGGTCATGAAACCCAGTGGTTTGAGCATTAGACTAACTCTACTACTTGCCTGTGAATATGAATACGCTGGAGACCAGCGTTCAAATCTCCACTTGGCCATGGAAACCCTGGGTGACCTTTGGTGAGTCACACTCTTTCAGCCTCTGAGGATGCAAAGACAACCCCTCCTTTGAACAAAGGTGGCCAAAAAAACTCTGTGATAGGTTCACCCTAGGATTGCCATAAGTTGGAAAGAACCTGAAGGCACACAACAAGAAAATTTGGTTAGGTCACTGCACCTAGATAGAGTTTGTATAATGTTGCATGTGCAGGCCCATTCCAATTATGTGATTAATTCATCCAAGCATTTTATGTTGCCTTCTTTCCTGGGACTCTGTCTCTTCATTCAGGATCATTGCTGTCACAAAAAAATAAAAATAAAAATAAAAATCAGCATTTTCAAATCAGCTTCAGCTTTGTAGACTCTTCCTGAGTTGGAGCTCCTTCTTGTGGTCATTTGCTGTTATGTGCCTTCAAGTCAACTTACAGTACTCCTTTCAGAGAGCTTTCTTGGCAAAATTCATTCAGAGGAGGTTTACCTTTGCCTTTATCTGAAGCTGAGGGAACGTGACTTTCCCAAGGTCACTCAGCGGATTTCCATGATTGAGCAGTGATTCAGCCATTGGTATCCCAGGTCCTAGCCCAACATTCAAATCACTATATTCTATTGGTGATTGGAAGGATTGTGAGCCCTTGTCTATTTGTATTTTCAAAGGAAATTCACACACGGATTGTTTATGGCCTGTTTCCATATCTCTCTTGAATATATGAAGTTTATAGAGGGCCATCAACAATGGTATAAGAAAATGTTCATTTTAGTTTTCTTTCCCCTTATTCACAGGCAAGTAGTAGAGTTAGTTGCTGGCAGTATTTTGTCTAGCTTGCCACAGTTAACCATCCCAGTGGCATATTTTCAGATCAGTCCTTTGTTCACTCACTTCTTATGCCAGATCTTTGCATTATGCTACTTTTAGGGGTTGTCTTCCCTTGTTTTTCCTTTTCTGGATTTGGATCCAGATTTAGGCCCTTTTCGCACCTTACCTGTTCCCAGCGGCGTCCTGTGGGGATCCTGGCAGTGGCTCTGCTAGGAAGGGAGTGCAACTAGAGCACTCTCCTCCTCACTGGCTGCCACTGAGATCCAAGAAGTGTGATGGCCTCGCTCTTCCTGCCACAGTGCAGCTGAGTACTGTCCCAGGCTGCACTGGGGCAGGAAGCACAGCCATTACGCTTCCAGACCCTCCGCACAACAGGTAAGTGTGGGATGCCAGCATGATTGCATGTCATGGATAGGGGAAACCCATCGTTTATTTACTCCATGATTGCACCACCTGGGGACGGGACCACAATGACGTCGTACTCAACCATCATCCCATCCTTCTCCCATCCCTATGGCAAGATGACAAGGTCCTGCAAAAACAGCTTTAGTTGGCTTGTTGAAATCTGCCACTAGTGACTAAAGTTACATTGTTTTTAGTGAATATATTGCAAATATGACTAAATGTGGATCCAGCCCTTGATTTGTGGTGTGTGTTTGATAAAAATGAAACTGCAATACAACCATGTCCAGTGTGGACAAACAAAGTACTAAAGTGCTCTAGAAGCTTTTGAGCATAACTTCTCCTTTAATTTGAAAAGTGCCTATAAAAGATTCAGCCCATTTTATTTCTTCCCAGCTCAGCAGGGCTCAAGAACTTGTGATTAATTCTTCCTTTTTAAAAAATATTTTTACTAACACGTATTGAGTATATAAAACAACATATAGGAGATTACAAAGACAGTCAGTAAACAAACAGACAGAATCTAACATCTAGCCTAATATTGTCTTACCTATCCTGAATTACTCAAACTAAATTAAACTAAACTACAACTGAGCTAAAAAGGAGCCAAAAATACATATAAATGACTTCTAATTCATCCACTTTTGGTTCTAAGGCCATTTCCGCACTAGCCTGTTATAGCGCGATGATTCCACTTTCAACATCCTGTGGAATCCTGGGGCTTGCAGTTTCGGGAGGGGCCAACCGGGATTCCAGAGGATGTTGAAAGTGGAATCATCGTGCCATAACAGGCTAGTGCGGAAATGGCCTAAGTTAATCTACAAGATACAGTTCCTCAAGTGTGTCTGTCATTATCACACTACTGCCTAGTGTTTAATAACTGTAAGCTTAACCTTCAAAATCAATAACTGATTTTTCCTCTCCCCCAACAGTCTCTTAAATCTGCAATCAATTTATCCCAAACATTTTAAAATTCAACCAAAGATCTTTCTTTAATTAAAACAGTTAATTTCTCCATTTCTGCTGAATACAACAACCAGTCTTCATGCCAAGGAATAGCCACACTTTTCCATTTCTGTGCATACAGCATTCTCACCACCATGACATAGTGAAAGATTCTTTCCAAGTTTTTGTCAGTCTGTTCATCAGTCAGGCCCAATTTGTTCACGTTTGAATTGAGTTTTTACCATTAAGATGTCTGCCATCAGTCTGTGTATCATCACCCAAACTTCTTGGCTTTCTTATATGTTTACCTCATATGGTCAAAAATTCCTTCTTTTTGATTGCATTTCCAACAAACATTTGAGGAACGTTTATACATTTTTAATTCTTCCTTGTTTGCCCCTTCCCTTTGTTTCATACATGAATGTCAAACTGCTGTTTTCTTTGGAGTTATTTATACTATATGGCTTGGGGCCAGGCTATCCAAAGGACCATATTTCTCTATACGAGCTTGCCCAGGCTCTAAGGTCTTTGGAGGAGGCCCTTCTCTCAGTTCCGCCATCTTCCCAAGCATATTTGGTGGGAACACCTGGGAGGGCCTTCTTGCAGGCTGTTCCCAGGCTTTGGAGCTACTTCTATGGTGAAGTTTGGATGGTTCCCTCTTTCTGTTGGCACATGAAAACTTTCCTGTTGCAACTCAGTTTTAGGAGCTGACCACAGTAGCTTTCTAACTGTGTGCTGTTTGATTGATGTATTGTGTTGTTGATTTTTTTGTATGTCTTTTAGTGGATTTGTTTCAAAGGGTTTTGATTCTATCACTTTTAAGCTGTAAAACAATAATTTTAAATACATTTTTGCTTAGGTTTTTGTAAATGCTGTTAACTGTATTTCTAATTTTTTTTGTAAGCTGCCTTTATTTATTTGTTGCCTTTTTACTAAAATAGTGCTATATTCCCATGATGGAAAGAAAACAAAAATGAGAAATGCAAAAACATTAATAACTAAACTGGAATTTTTAGCCAAAGTTTGACAACAATCCTGAAATTTAAAAAGTACTATAATGCACATGTGTTGTTCTCTTTGACCTGGTGGTATATTTCCAGTTGAAATTTATTTGTACTCATTTAACAAATGCTTGCTCTCTGTTTAGAATAAAAAGCAAGGAAAAAATTAAAAAGTGCTTCAAATGTCATGTTGGCAATTAAAAAACAGCAATTAAGAACTAATAGGCTGAATTAAAATGGTCTCCATCTTAATAAAAACAAGAAAGGATCTGGTCAACTTGTCCAAAGTGTCTCATATTTAACTACTTTATAACTGTTTGTTCTTTGTACTGAATGATTACCTTTGTTGAAACCGAGATGGAGCTAATTTGAACAATGTCCCAATTATTCTTTTTATAAGGCTAATCCCATCAGTAGAATCCAGAATGACAATGACCTTAAAGTATCAGATTCATCTCATTCTTGGTGAACTGCCCAGAGCAATATTTTTGAATATCAGGATCACTTCATTCACATAAAAGGTGATGGATCTTCTCATGACTTTATTTTCATCACTCTATAACTACATATTAGATTGACTCACATCTAATTTGGTGCCTGGTCTTTCTCTCTGTGTGTAGTATTAATTGTGGATTATCTGAGATGCAATCTTAGCTAATGCTCCAACTTGAAACAGGGTGGCCCAAGGTATTTTATTTCCTGAGGTGAAAGTCAAAACTGCAAGCCCTTTTCCAGTCTGTTGGTTTGGATTGTTAGCTGAATCTTAATCCAGTAGAAGTGATGTAACAGAAAAGCACATTACAGTCTTAATCTGAATCTTAACCTAATACTGGTGATATCATGGGCTACCACACTAAATCCTACAAAAGGATATGTGTTCAATGCTTTTTGTTGAAGAACTATGCTAAAAATAGGAGGGATAAAAAAAACTACAAGAATTCAGAAGAATTCTTTAGCTGGAGGCTAGGTGCACAGGAGAACTTTTCTTTTGCCTGAGGATAAGATCAAATTATTCCTGTGCAATAAAAATAGATGAATAGGGAAGATAACAGAAAATTAACTGTCTTATTCTTGTTTATTCCCCCCCCCAGCTATTTTATATTTGGCCAGGCCTACAAATAGTACAGTTCTGTATAAGAGCAATGGTTTCTGAAAATACCTTTTAAAATGACACAGAACCCTGGTGCAGCTTTGTTATTGTTGTTGTATGCCTTCTAGTTGTTTCTGACTTATGGTGACCCTGAGGTAAACCTAACATGGAGTTTTCCAGGGCTGAGAATGTGTGATTCACACAAGGACACCCAGTGGATTTCCACAGCCAAGTAGGGAATCAAACCCTGGTCTCCAGAACTGTAGTCCAAAACTCAAACCACTATGCCATGTTGGGTACAGCCTTACGCTGGTGTAAATGCTATTACATAAGTGATTGCACTTTTTCAAAGGTTCCACAAACCAGTAATTCCAGCATAGTACACTGTTATAATTTTTGAAAAACAGTCAGTAAACAGGATCTCGGACAATATCCTAGTCAAACTGTGTCCATGTCTCCGTGGCTAACTATGCAGTGCTGCCATAAACACAACAAACACTCTATCATCATCATCATCATCATCACCACCACCACCACCACCATCACCGTTGTTGTTGTTGTTGTTGTTGTTGTTGTTATATGTGTGATAGACACAATCAGTAGGATCTTCCTGGAGCAGTGCCATGCCAATGTGCTTACAGAACACCTGGAACGCATGGAGCAGCAGGTCTCCAGATATATCTCAAAGAATAATGCTGCTTAGAAAGAACATTACTATGTCTTTTTTTGAGAAAATAATGTATTTGACTCTTCTCAAGGAATGAAAGGGAAGAAATGGAGACATTGGCACATTGCTGGAATCCTGTTTGGGATTTGTGTATGTACAAACACTGCAGTTATGGTGTTATACAATGAATCCCATCCCAATCCCCCCAAATCCCACTTACAGGGAAGCAGCTGCTGCAATCAACTGGGGTCTGTTCTCCTCTCGATCAGGAAGCAGTTGGTTGACAGTTCCACCTTCTCCAGTGCAGTGGAAAGAAGTCAGGCCCCTGTTGCAATTACCCCTTGCACCGGAGACAGCCTATGTGTTGGAGCATGGAACCATCAGTCAGCCTGCTTCCAGACAGACTGCTTTTGTAAAAACAAAAACAAACAAAAACAAAAACAAAAACAAAAACAAAAACAAAAACGTGATTTTTGGACAAAATCATTTTTATACAAAAATAGTAAATTTTGTTTAAGATTTACAGTTTTCTGCACAAAACCTGAAGTTCATTCTTAAAAAACAGAGCTCTTGAACAAGTAAATTTTTGCAAAAAAACCTACAGACATTTGCTATATATAAAAGGGAAAAAAATACATTAAAAAAAATAAAGGGCCCATGGGAGCCTCCAAATGCAATGGAAATGCTCTCTACATTTTGAACTGGGCATTTTCAAGCTAAAATAAAATAAAATAAGATAAATTTAAATTTTAAAATGTCTAGAGAGCTATCTGTCACTCGTGAACATTTTCTGCTTCTGCTTTCTATTGAGTTCCCCCTAAAGTCACATGACTTTTTTGAGGGGGAATGACACCATTATTCTTTGGTTAATCACAGTGAACCCAAAAGTAAATTCCACTTAGACATCTATCCTACTTTGCCTTATATGCATATACATTAGATTCAGTAACCTGCCCTAAGGTATTTGACAAATGGCCAAAGGCCTTTGGATTTAAGGTATCAGTGTAATTTATTTATGAATCTGATGGCTGTCTTTAAGGTCTAACAAATGACAGGTACAACTAGCCATTCATAATACCAATGAGGCATATTATCAACCGTCAGTATCTAGGGATGTTGTTGTAGTTGCTAAAATATGAACAACAACAACAAAATAGAAACACAAGAGTTGAACTTACGTGTCTGTTTCTTTCTCCAGCTCCTGCATTTCAGCAAGTTTTGGAGCCAGTTCAGACATTACATTTGCCTGTTTTGGACTAATTTCATCATTTCTAATAATTTCACTTATATCAGGGAAGCATGCTGCCAATAGTAACCTATGAATAAGCCTACAAACTTAGGCCTCCAGATGTTTCAGAACATTAACTCCCTTTTATTTCTTCCAAATATATTTTACTTGATCTGAAGCTATGCATTTAATGTAAATTGAAGTAAAAATGAACATAAATCCATATTTTCAAAATAAACGTGAGCAACTTAATTAGATGATGTAAGGATTAATATTTGATTCCACCACCACTCCTTACATGGAGGGAAAGAAAGGATATCAGGGAAAACGTGATCTGAGAGGCCTACTAAGCAGAACAGTAAAGACAGTAAGTATCTTACAATGAAGTTTTCAAACAGTTAACAGCAGTTTCAAACACTGAATGCCATGCAGAGCAGCACTGTTTGGGTTGCCTGCCAGAAGCTTGAAGGAAATTAGGCGAACCTAACTTCCTTGGATAGGGAATTCCACAGCTGAGGTGCTGCTATAGGGAAGGCTCTTTCTGTGTATACACCAGCCTAACTTCACCAGGTGGCTGGATAGCAGTACATGTGAAAGGGATCTAGGAGTCTTGGTAGATCACAAGCTGAACATGAGTCAGCAGTGTGATGAGGCAGCCAAGAAAGCCAACGCGATTCTTGGTTGCATCAATAGGAGTATGGTGTCTAGATCGAGGGAGGTAATGGTACGACTCTATTCTGCATTGGTTAGGCCTCATTTGGAATACCATGTCCTGTTCTGGGCACCTCAATTCAAGAAGGATATCGACAAGCTGGAGTGTGTCCAGAGGAGGGTGACCAAAATGGTGAAGGGTCTGGAAGCCATGCCCTATGAGGAGTGGCTTAGTGAGCTGGATATGTTTAGTCTGCAGAAGAGAAGGTTAAGAGGGGACATGATAGCCATGTTTAAATATTTGAAGGGATATCATGTTGAGGAGGGAGCAGGCTTGTTTTTTGCTGCTCCAGAGACTAGGACAAGGAGCAATGTATTCAAGCAGCAGGAAAGGAGATTCCAACTGAACCTCTGGAAGAACTTCCTGATGGTCAGAACTGTCCAGCAGTGGAATATGCTGCCTCGGAGCGTGGTGGAGTCTCCTTCTTTGGAGGTTTTTAAGCAGAGGCTGGATGGCCATCTGTTGGGAATGCTTTGATGGGTGTTCCCGCATAGCAAGGGGTTGGACTCTATGGCCCCTGGGGTCTCTTCCAACTCTATGATTCTATGATTCTATGATTCTATGTGTTAGGACACACAACAAGGCCTCCTTTTAAGACCTCAACTTTCTGGTAGGCTCATATGAGGCTCATATATCTTTCAGATATCTTGGTCTCAAGTCAGTTAGGGCTTTGTGGGTCCACACCAGCACCTTGAATTAGCTTGGAAGCAAATTGGAAGCCAATGCAGTTCTTGCATGGCCAGTGGGATATGGCTTCTAAAATGCACACTTGACAGCAGTCTGACTGCTGCCTTTTGCACTAGCTAGAGCTTCCTAACAGTTTTCAAGGGCAGCTCCATCTAAAGTGCCTCACAATAGCTGAATTGGGAGATAACTAAGGCATGATCCACTGTCGCCAACTCACCATCCCCAAGAAAGGGCACATCTGGCATCAGCAGCTGAAGCTGGGCAAAAGGACTCCTGGCTAATGCAGGAACCTGGCTTTCCAGGAGCAATGCTGGATTCAAGAGCATGCACAAGCTACGAACCTGATCTTTCAGAGGGAGTTAAGATAATGTAGCAGTGTTAACTGCTGGATGGAAAACCCCATGGGAACTCTTCATTAGTGCTGCTTTGCATTTTGCATACAAAAAGTAGGTTAGAAATGGATTAAACAAACTATATATTTTAGGCTGCAGATCAAGGACCATCAGGATTGAGAGGGATTACGGACAAAACCAAACCATCAGGAGACTAGAGCCTAGGGCCCACCTAGGACACAAGGTGCTGCTTCAGACGATGGCCTTCTAGGGAACTGTGGATTGGCTGGAATTAAGGACAGATTTCTGTCCTTAAAAGTACAATAAATAATAGAAAACTTGTGAAATTATATATCACATTTATGCATAAATTTTCATCATAGATATCTAAGATATCTTGCTGGGTTAAATTCTTTATGAGTAGCTCATTTCATAATATCACAGTCTCTCTCTCTCTCTCTCTCTCTCTCTCGGGCTGAACATACACCAGCAATTCTAATTTTTGCTTCAGTAATTGGTACATGACCCCCGATTCTTCTTTCCAACATATGCTGTATTGTCAAGGTTCTTCCGATCAGAGTAGGAAGGGGCAGAATGGGGCTCTACAGAAGTTGGTGGATTGCACCTCCCAGAGCCCTCATCAGCACTCTTGATGATGAAGAATGCTGGGAGTTTAAATCCAAGAAAATATGCAGGTCTGTATTAAAATATGATCCAATAAATTTACCACTTTCTTATAATCTGCAGAATAGTGACAAAGAACAGCAAAACTCAAAATTGTACCACATTTATTTATGTTAAATAAGTTAAATTTTATGTTACCGCTCTTTGATCTTATTAATGTGTCTCTGGCCATTTCTGCACTAGACTGTTATAGCGCTATTATTCCACTTTCAACATCCTATGGAATCCTGGGGTTTGCAGTTTAGGGAGGGGCCTCAAAGGCCCCTCCCTAAACTGCAAACCCCAGGTCCATAGGATGTTGAAAGTGGAATAATAGCACTGTAACATTCTAGTGTGGAAATGGCCTCTGAAAGCCTACCTGCCATACTGCTAGCTTACTTTTTTCATATAAGGGCCACCTTTCTCTGCAGCTCATGTAATAGAAGTGTGCTAAAGGGTTATCTGGAAAGAGGCATCAATCATGTGAGAAGACAGTGTGCCAGTGTATGCCCACCAGGCAGAGGTGTGTCTATGGGACCTCCTGGTTCTACTCCTTTGCCTGGCCTCCCAGGGAAAAAGCTGAGCTATGTACAGTAAATCCAATTTAGGCCCAACTAGAACAGACTCATTAAGTAAATGGAACTCACATAAAGATTTATTTTCCAAGTACACAGTGATTTGATGGATCTAGTTGGGACTAGTTGTTGCTGTAGTTTTGCGCTCTTTTTCTCAGAAGCCAGCTTGAGGGCCATGTCATGAGGTAAATGGAAGAACTGGCTCTCAGAACTTCTCAGATGCTTTGAGATAGAAAGAATGGTGCAAGGAGACTACAGTGTCCCACTCTCTCTTTCCTTTTGCCTATTCTCTCAGCTTTTGCAGGCAGGCCACCCTCAGCTTGCCTTTTACACAAGCTAAGTGTAGAAATGCCACCCTGCCCACCAAGAAGATGGGCGAGGAGAGAAGTAACATCTGCCTTTCCTTTCCCTTCCTTTCCTTTCCTTCCTTTCCTTTCCTTTCCTTTCCTTTCCTTTCCTTTCCTTTCCTTTCCTTTCCTTTCCTTTCCTTTCCTTTCCTTTCCTTTCCTTTCCTTTCCCTCCTCCCCTCTTGCCTTCCTTTTTCCAAAGTTCCCTCGGTGATGCTGTAGAGATCAGTTTAAAAAAAATTCAACATACAATAACAACAACAACAACAAAAACGGCAATAAAAATAGGATTTGATGAAAGCAAGATCAACTATTTAACCAAAGCTTGAATATCCACTGCTGGATTACTCTCTGCACACAGTGCAACACCAGGACTTCAATTGACATTCCTGACACTGTAGCATAGGAACCAATTTTTATTTTAAGCAGGCCCTGCTGTTTACAGTCCCTGGGCTACTGTGTCTGGGGCACTTTTTGACCTTTTTCCTAGCAACCATGCCCCTATCAATAAAAGTGTTTCTACCACCTGAATACTTCTTTTGTGTCATACATTGCTGACTCTGATATTTACTGTACAGACACATACAAAATGCTGTTGGTCTCTGGATTACATTAACCAGAAAACAAAACTATTTTTAGCAGAGAGGCATTAAAACACTTGTCTGAAGTTGCTATTAGAATTGCATTGTTCCTGCCTGGTTATTTATAGTAGGCGAAGTAATAGTCAAAGTCAATGTTGTCAATGTTACAAAGCCATCCAAGTCTGAAAACTGCAAAATTTGGGCAAGGCGTCTGATATATCCAAGGTCTGCAAATTGTAAGGCCCTTACCACATGATGCCACAATAGCACATTGTCCCATCGGGATCCCAGAGTTGCCATTGCTGGGATGGGAACAGGGCCTTGAATGTTCCCCATCACACTTGGCTGGCTACTGGCATATGGGTAGTGTCAGGCACACTGTTCTTCCTTCTGCAGTACAGCATCAATGGCGAATCCTTTTAACAATAGCAATAGCATGTGTATTTCTATACTGCTTATCTGCTAAGTGCTCTCTAAGCAGTTTACAATGTGTTAGCTAATTGCCCCCAACAAGCTGGGTGTTCATTTTACCAATCTGCAGAACGATGGAAGGCTGAGTCAACCTGGAGCCCGGCAGGATTGAATTCACAACCTTGTGGCTGCAGTACCGGCATTTAACCACTGCACCACTGCCTCTTCCTGTGCTGTACTATGGAAGGAAGCGCTATTGAGTGTTTCAGCCCTTACCGCACACCCATAGCTGATGGGATCATTGTGGGAAAGGGGGCCATTACTGGATTTTTTCTGATAATGAAAAAGAGCCTGACAGCAGCGGATGGGAATGTTACAGCAGCAGGACCGCAATGATGTGCGATGGCATGCAATGAGTTGCTCTGCCAGGATGACGATGTTATTATGCGTTAAGGGCCTAACATGCCTCTCTTTGAATGGCAATTCTATTTGCCTTGGTATATTGCTCATGATTGTTTTGTATATAATTAACAGTTATGGGGTTTCCCCTTAAGAATGGAATTTGTATTTTAGGTCAATCTCTGTGTATATGGTTCATAAATAAGTAGATTCAACTTCATTGGCCATATTTGTAGCCTGATATTAGCTGCTTCTCGCAACATGTGGATGACCAAAGGAAGGGTTGTGTCCTGTACTAGCGAGTGGTTTGGTGCAAGAATTTTTTACAGGTGCAGTTTGTTAAGCTGAGAGCCAGTGTGATGTCATGGTTTGAACATTGGACTATGACTCTAGAGACCAGGGTTTGATTCCATGCTTGGCCATGGAAACCGACTGGGTGACCTTGGGTGCCTCACGCACATTCAGCCCCAGAAAACCATGTGATAGGTTTGCCTTAAGGTTGCCATAAGTGAGAAATGAATTTAAGGCACACAGTGACAACAATAACAGTTTGTTATGCTATATCTATTGATCCCATAAGGTTCTGGAGACCAAGGCCATTTCCGCACTAGACTGTTATAATGCTATTATTCCATAGGATGTTGAAATGGAATAATAGCACTAGTGCGGAAATGGCTTAAATCCAGCATTCTAATATGCAAGTTGCAGGGTTTTGGAATCCTTATTAATTTAGCAATCACATGTTAAGTAGTGGTGCTGGGGAGTCAAAGATACTCATCTTCTTTAGCAATGTCTTTAAATCATGTCTAGAATTGCTCTGAAGTCCTAGAAAGCACTAGCAAAATAATTTTGTTTAATTTCTTGAAGGATTATATTCCACTGGCTTGACAGATAATTTTTTTTGCAGTATTTCCTTCCCCTTTTCTCCCAATTTTTCTACTCACCGTGAGGAATTTTGTTGTGTGTGTGTATATATATATGTACTTTAAAATATTACAAAATGGCTTCAGAGAAAATAAAATCTAGGCCAACGTACTCACATGAGCAGGAACACTATACCACTATCTTATCACCGTGAACTGGCCTGGCTTCAGTAGACATTAGATATCATTTTGATATCACAATTCGGCCCTGTTCTGCCACCCTCAGCCAAGTGTTTGTAAGGCCCCCGAACAAGCACGAAGCTAGGCATGGCTATTAAAGCTGACTCATACTTGTTTACACCAAGGCAAGCCAGAAACTGCCAGATTTGCTTTAGGAGACCTCCCGAAACAAACACCTTAATTAAGGTATGCATGCTCACACAAAGAGACCTCTGCCCCGAGCGGGCACCCTGGTGAGCTGAGAGCTCAACTGCCAAGCTAGCTGCATCTGCATACCAGCTATCCCATTGTCAATTCGGACCTTAACTCAATCATGTTAAATTCTGATCTTTCGGAGACATTGTCTTGAGCCCAAACTTCATTGTTCTCGCCCAAGTACAGACTAGCCCACGGTCATTCTTTCCCTAATAAAACCCCCCGCTTCCGAGAGTTCCTCGGACTGCCTCAGAGTGCCATCCCGCCTTGCCATCGCTTCGTTCTGCGAGCTCCCTTCGGCTGCAACGCCGAGTTCCTCTCTTCAACTGGACCTCTTCAGGACTACGAGAAAGGTGTCGTATCACCCATTTTCCCCCCAAACTCTCATTTCCTATTTCTAGTTAGCTGCGTGGTTGTGTTTTCTTAATAATTTGTCAGCTTGTTAATAAATATCGTTGTTACTACTTTAACTGTCTGACTTCTCACTGACCTGAACCTGTATACACAGGGTAAAAGATTCCCGCTAAGTTACCCTGCCTCTCGTTAGCATAAGAGAGTGCTCCAGCTAATTCCCCCATCTTTGCTTGGTTTGTTTGGTCATTTGGGTGCCCCTCCCGGGACCCCCAATTCACAGGGTAACAACTGTACCACACTGGCTCTCAATTACTGTGTACCTATACAGTATTCCAGCTTTTGAGCCAGTGTCGTATATTGGTATAGTGCTCAACCTAGGAGATCTGAGTTCAAGTCCCTTCTCAGCCATGACATTCATTGGATGACCTTGAGCTAGTCACTTACTCTCAGCCTGACCTGCCTCATAGAGTTGATGAAAAATGGGGGATGGGAAGGGGGGCCATTTAGACTACCTTGAGCTCATGGAGGAAAGAGTGGTATTAAACAAATAAACTTTAATTGTGTTTTGCATGTATACAACAGGAGGATAATTGAGTCTCTCTCTTTCTTTTTTTTAATTTAATAACCATGTGGAAAAGGGAGGCAAAGGTTATGAGATAGTTGGCTTGGCAGGAAGCGGTATTTATGATCTTACTGAAATACACAACACTTTATTATGAATTTTCTGTTACTGTGTGTACTACCGTGTGTCCTATGCCAACAACTGTATCTTACACTGTACACAAAATATATTATGAAGAAATAAAGCCTTAGGTGCAGACAAAAGGCAGGCGCATCATGTTGTTCATAAAGGTGTATAAAAACGTAGTGTGAAAATGGCTTGTAACTCAGTTCTCTCCAACCACGTGGATGCAAAATCAGAATGAAAGCTTTAAAGAACTGGCATCATCAAAATGCTTATTCTCTTTCTTTCTTGTTCTCTCTCTGTATAGGGGTGATGGGAGTAAACGAGGAGCAGGAGAAGAAAGAACTCATATCCTTTAATGTGAACATCCTTGTAACAGAGTTGCAACATGTCACACTTCGCTTCCTGAATTGCTTGTATAAACGATTAAAAGACTTATAATCTTCTCCTTGCCTGTCTCAAGCATAATAAGCAATTTCACATAGTAACACATGTTCCAGTGGGGCCGCCTATTATAAAAGCAATCCCTGCAGTTACTTATTAACATAATGAACAAATTGAATTAAAGCATAATGACAATAAGTATTGCACTCTAACCCCAACCTTTTTTTTGCACTGTCCAAAGGGGCTTTCTTTATAGAAAACATCTTGCTATTGTCAGAAAAACGTCAGAATTTGCTTTAATCCTTAATAATCAACTACTGACTTGTACTTAATACAAAGTAAACATAATGGGTACAGCCTTTTTACTTAACCCCTTAGATTGAACATGGAGTAATTGTACTTCCTTTCCATGTCTTCTTTCCTTTGTCACAAGGGCTTGAGGGTTTTTTCCTTCTCATTTTACTCACTAAAGACCTATATACATCAAAGATTAATACAGTAAACAAACCAGAAAAAAATTTTTTGGCTTTTCACCTTTTCCTTTTGAAAATGGCTACAGTAGTGCTCTCTGCAAGATCCCCTTGCTGATGTTGATCCACCTATAGGCACATAGCTGAATGCTTCTCCACCACATTCTGCTGGTCACTGGCCGCTGAATGGCCATTTTGAGGTGAGGGGAAGCATGAAAATCTAGATTTGAAGAGAGTGGGAAAGCTGAGTATTTAAGAATGAGTTTACACATTTCATGACTCTGGAAGTGGCACTAATAATCAAGAAATGCCCCCTTTATGCGATTCACTTGTGCAAGGGGCAGGGGCGACTCTACTGACAAATACAAAATAGTACTAGCAGCTTCTTGTCCGAGCAGAGGTGGAGGGTCTCACTCTGCCCTCTGAGGTAAGCCCTCCGCCTCCATGGGTCTACCATGCAAAACAGTAAAAGCAAAATTATAGAATCATAGAGCGGGAAAAGACCACAAGGGCCAATGAGTCCAATCCCCTGCCACACAGAAATACACAGTCAAAGCACTCCCAACAGATGGCCACCTAGTCTCTGTTTAAAAATCTCCAAGGAGAAGTAGTAAAGCCAGTAATATATTTATTATCACTGAAAAGAATGTTCTTTTATTGTTTCTCTATACAAGAAAAAGGCTTCTGGAAGTTACAGGTTTTTCTCCTGTATAAATTGATTTTATTCTGGAGATCTACATGATGTTTTCCCCATCCCCACATATTCCCAGGGAACTCTCAGCATTGTCAAGGACTTTTCATTCCTGCTGTCCAGGTCAGTTTAGATTAACCCCTTATTTCCCCAAATGAAGTGTACCTCTCCATGGCTGTCTGCTTGTGTTACACTGGAATTATCTAAGATGGATGCCACCAAGGAACACAGTAATTTTTTTCAGACTTCGGGTTCAACAGAGATCAAGTGGGGGACAGAGGAATGCTAGCAATAAAGAGAATTATCCTAACGCTTGACTAGTGTTGTATTGCTAAAGCACTTTGACTATAATTCCTGAACAATACCGGTAATTTAAAAGGGCTCAGTGGAAATTGGTGAAAGCTTGTTTCTGAGATGTTGCCTGATTCTAGATGGGGGATACGGGACAGGAGAGTACTGGAAACCAGGGATATTTCAATAAAGAGTTTGGATGCAAAACCACGAATATGCAGGTAAAATCAAAACAAAAAGGATTGAGGACACTCAATACTTCCAGGTACTTTTTTTCCTTTTTGGATAAGCTTTGTGGATAATTCTCAAGTCTTTGGAATATTCCATTTTAAATGGATAGAGAATACTGAAATATTCAGTTCTTCATGTCAGCTTGTCCACCGTGGGGCAGCCTAGTACTGTATTTGGAGTGTGTTGGAGCTTTGCGCCTTCCGGTTGAAATTTAGGAGATATCAAACAAGTAAATAAATACATAAATAAATATTGCCTCTATTTGGATCTTCGTAAGAGAACCATGCACTTCATAGCCTTTGGCATTAGGAATTATTATCCTTTAAAAATAATAATAGCTACTGTTACTGCTGCTGCTACAGAGGGAAGAGAGAAAAAGTGAACCATGATAAGTTTATTTCACTCTGATAACAATTTAAACTGCTTTAATTTCTCCTTTCTTTTCCAAAAGGGTGGGGTGGGAGCTTGGTGGTGGTTTTCACATTATTGGTTACTAGTGCTCTTTCGATCCTGGGAAAATGAAAACAATAGGCTCTGGAATTATTCAAACATTTGGACCTAGTGGCCCAACTCCAAGTCAGATGAAAATGGGTATTTTGTCTTTATTACAAGCACAGCAAGATCATGGCAGTGGGTGGTAGTTGAAATTCTCTCCATCTGCAATAAAAATTACCACCCACCTCGTTCTCTCTTCATCCCCTCTGCCTTCACTGTCCCATTGCTGACTTATGCATTATACACATTAAGGACAGTGATTCCACATGGGTGAGCTGGAAAGAGCAGCAAGGAAAATAGTGTTCAGCATTTCACCTCACTTGTAGCCTTCTAATGCTGGTGTTCTTATTACTGATAGAATTAGAACAGTATCAGGGGAGAGTAGCATGGCACCAGCAAGCTCCACTCCTTCCTTCACAATTACAAACTCCTTTCAGGGAGATATGTACTGGGAAGAAGGGGGCTTAGGGTCAGGGAAACCATGGCCAGCAAGATGGAAATCCCTTTCCTTTTCTGTATTAGCATGGATGACATCACCAACTACCCCACAGAGGTTTTTCAGTTTCCTTCAGGCTTAGAAGAATTTCTCACAGTAGCTGGAGGAGGGGGAAATGGCTTTTTGTAGAAGCACTGTATTTATTCTGATGTATATCAGTTTTAATGGTAAGTATTTCAGAGTGGCTTGATTTTCAATGTGCAATTAAGATTTATCAGCTTTAGAAAGAATATATTCCTAGTGGAGATGATAATTCCTAGGACTGATTTGTGGATACAGATCAGTACAGCTGTCTGCATTTTTGGACTCTCCTTGTGGAGTGTGGCTATGGGGATTGTCAAAATGGATGTTTGCACTTCAATATTTACCACTTAATCAATGAGAGCCAGCATCGTGTAGTAATTTGAGGGTGGACTAGGACTCTGGGAGACCAGGGCCATTTCTGCACTGGACTATTATAGCACGATAATTCCACTTGTAACATCCTATGGAATCCTGGGGTTTGCAGTTTTGGGAAACTGCAAACCCCAGGATTCCATAGGATGTTGCAAGTAGAATCATTGCGCTATAATGGTCCAGTGCAGAAATGGCTCCAGGTTCAAATCCTCAATTGGCCATGAAACCCACTGCGTGACCTTGGGCAAGTCACACTTTCTCAGCCTCGGAGAAGGGCAATGATAGACCTCATCTGAACAAATCTTGCTAAGAATACCCCATGATAAGTTTTCCTTGAGGTCACCATAATTTGAAAATGACTTGAAGGCATACAATAACAACAGCAAATTAGTGTATAGGATTCTGCAAAACCTCAGCCACTGGCAAACTGTCCCAGATTGGTTATTATTGTTTTATGTGACACTGTACAATGGAAGCATTACTCTCACCTCAGTGTGAACCATGTACTTTACAGTATTCAGTATAAGTCCTACTGAGCAGTTATTGAGCCTACTGTCCTCTTGTGCCTAGTTTACAGACTGCGAGAGGTTCCTTTTCCACTTTTACTGATTGTTCTTCAAGCTCCATGTCCTGCTATTACTAGTTTTATTTCTGATATTTATACATATTGTGACATCTTTCCTTTCAATAGATTCTAACAAAAAAGTCTATTTGGTGGTTGGGGTTAAAGGTTGCTAGCACATAGCCCATGACAGAGACTTTGCCTTTATTGCTGGCCTGTTGTGATCTTCTAGGTCTCATAATCATGTAGGTATGCTGGATATTTTAACTTCCTTTTCTTTGTTTTGTTGTTCTGATTGCTGTGATTCCTTCTGTGCTGTCAGCTCCACTGTTTTGTGGACTGGTGGTGTCTCTGTCTTTCCTTTGTGCAGTTCTTGGCCTCTTCATTCCCATGTGGGACTCAGTGGCGCTGAATTCTGTTTTTATCCTGAATTTATTTATGTAATGGTGTTTCCACTTTGCCCACACTTCACAACTGCCTTTGATTATATCTCAGTTGTTGTTCATTATCTCTGACAACTTCACATGATTTGTCTCCCACTGCATTCTGAAATATGGCTGTTTGCCATTCTTTTTCATGCAGAATGTCTGTACTCTGACTTTGGCCATTTCCGCACATTACCTTATCCTGTCATCCTCCCATCACAATCCTGGCAGTGCGTTTGCTGGGAAGGGAGCATGATGGGAACACTTCCCTCTGCACCCAGCTGGCTCCCTGTGGAAGGGAGCATGAGTGGCATACACCTGCCTTCTGCAGCGCAGCTAGGCTCTTTCCCATACTGTGCTGGGAAAGGAAGTGCCTCCATCACGCTTCCTGCCGTTCTCCATGGCAGGTAAGGATGGGAGCATCGCACAATCTCAGGTACTTAACAGAGTTAATCCATTAACCAAATATCCCACAATCATGACAGGTGGTGGCAGGATGGCAGCAGGATCATAACAATGTCATGCAAAAGCATGGACCGTAGACCGCTGCCATCCCATCCCCATAGCAAGACTGTGATACCATATGGAAATAACCTTTATCTTCTGTTCAGGTCTTCAGCTGCTTTGCCATTCTGTGCAACTTGTTTTAACTGTTAGTGTTTCTGCTGCTGCTATGTTCTGTTACCCCATCTCCCTCTGGGACTGTAACAAACAGTTGCTCATAGGCAGCAATATTCTTCTTCTATATCCCATTAGTCTTTGGGCTGGGCTGCTTCCCATTCCTTGCAGTGATGTATTTTGATAATCTAATAAAGCTAGGTATCACTCCTCCCAATCTTATTTAGCTTCAACGAAAAGTACCCCCCTAATTTTCACTGCTTATTGGTTCTATAGGTACCCAGGGGATAATGTCTTGTGCTGAAACTCACATTTTGTGTGAAATGATCTGCATTCTGCCAAGGCTTATTGGGGACTATTGTCAGACATCAGAATATCAGAATTGCAAAAAGGGCATTCACCTTCCTGATCACGTGCTTGTCTGAGTGTCTCCAAATTAATCCGCCTCTCCAAAACTGAGGTAACAGTTTACTGTGGTCATATAGCTCCTGTGCTTGATACTGAATTCCTACTTCATTCCAAGGCCAGGAGGGAATATGATTTGGATTCAACATCTCTTTTCGTTATTTGTCACTGTATTTGCATATCTCATACTGTTCTGTTAATATTCTCAAGTGGGTCTTCATGGCTGGGCAGAAGATGCACTCCTGTGCTTGTTGTAGGCACCATTCTGTGCTCAGATGGGAAACATGCAGCCAGTTCATAATGTCTTGCTTCAGGATGGCTGGAATCACTATCTTTTCTCCCTTAAATAAAATTCCTCTCTGTTTGCATAGAAAGACTATTCAAAACTTGGGGAAAAACAAAACAAAAAGAGGCTCCTTCAGTAGTAGGAGCCCCCAATGAAGAGAATCTACCTGAATTTTAATTTTTTCCCCCCTGAGGACTACTCAGGGACATCTCTTCAAATATTTAAACATAGTGACATGATAGCTATATTTAAAAATATGAAGGGATGTTATATGGAGGATGGAGCAAGTCTGTTTTCTGCTGCTCCAGAAACTGGGACGCAGAGCAGTGGCTTCAAACTTCAGGAAAAGAGATTCCATCTAAACATTAGGAAGAAGTTCCTGATCATAAGAGCAGTTTTACAGTGGAATTTGCTACCTTGGAGTGTGGTGGAGCCTCCTTCTTTGGAGGTTTTCAAACAGAGGTTGGATGGTCATATGCCAGGAATGCTTTAATGGTGTATTCCTACATGGCAGGGGGTTGGACTCAGTGTCCCTTGTGGTCTCTTCCAACTCTACAGTTCTATGATTCTATGTTTCCATGATTCTACACTCTTGACCTCTCCAGCCCACACTCAACTTCTTCCTCTCCTGCCTGAGGTACCAGTGTATTGTCCAGAGGGAGGAAGGCAGGAGAGTGAAGATCAACTGTTCTTGGTTATGTCAGAAGA
The DNA here is from genome assembly GCA_948472985.1 of Iguana delicatissima. Taxonomy (NCBI): domain Eukaryota; kingdom Metazoa; phylum Chordata; class Lepidosauria; order Squamata; family Iguanidae; genus Iguana; species Iguana delicatissima. The sequence continues at coordinate 191,921 of CAOKZL010001886.1, forward strand.
ACACAGGGCCACTGACAGCGATCTGGCTCATTCAGCTGCCTGCTGCTGTTCTCCCACCAGCCACTACTTGGCTGTGCTGGGGAATAGGGTGGGGGACAGCTGAGTAAGGATTGTTCATTATTGGTTATACCAGGAGAACATACCTAGTGGTGGCAGCAACTCCTCTTGTTTAGCTGCCTGCAGATCTCCTCCCATACTGGCCACTACATGTTCATGTTGGGGGGCAGGGAAAAGGTGAGTCAAGGATTAATTTTTCTCTCCCTGTGAGGACATCTTTTAAAGTGCAGTTTTCAGAGATGTGCTCGCAGTGGACAGAAAACTGACAAAATTATTCATTCTGCTCTACAGGAATGAATAATTTAAGCAAGCACATCTCTAGAATACACAGTGCAAACCACCACTGGTAACATAGGGCAACATCTGGTGATGTTTGTGCCTTTTATAATGACCAGCCATCTAAGATAGTTTATTAAATTGCTTCTGGCACACCATTCTGTTCTCCACTCTGTTGTATTGTTACACACATTTTGATAGTATTAATGATATAATTGCCTATAATTTTTAAATGTATATGTCAGCTAACTTTAATTAAGGTATTTGTGGTCCTTTGTGTTGTGATAAATCCTCTTCTGCCAATGGAGGGGAAGACCACTTGGTAGGTTGCACTATTGCCACTAGAATCCTCAATATGCCCACAGACGAATATAACCAGTGGCGAATGTAACAAAATGTACAGGCCTCAAAAGTAAAACCAGCAGTATACCAGGGAAGTGGAGTTTGAAGGAGAATCAGGAGGAGTGGTAGAGAAGCCATTCAAAGAGTGTGTGGGTTATGAAGACAGGAGAGGCCAGTCAACCTAACCATTGTTCTGTAGGCCTTAGACTAAAGCCATTTCGGCACAACAGGGCTGTGCTGCTTCTGGGACAGGATGGCAGCAGTGGGCAGGTTGTGCTTCTGCATAACGTCTTCACTGGCCTGCTGCCATCCTGTCCCCAAGCATTGAGCTTGTGCAGTTTTTGCAAAATGGAAAAAAAATCCATTTTGCGCCTGTGATTGTGTTCTTGGCTGTGCTCCTGGCTGTGCAGAAGCCACGGAAGCACAATGGCAATGCTTCCTTCCATACCACAGCAATGGAAAGTGCCCGGCTGTGCTGCGGAAGAAGAGGTGGTGCCATTGCGCCCCCTTCCACACGGAGCAAGCAGGTGCAGAGAGGAGTGTTCCTGATGCACTCTCTTCGAGACCTGGGATTGCAGTGTGATGATGCAGAAGACCATAGTTGTGCGGAAATTGCCTAAATAAAGCACCCGGTTAATATTAAAGAGAGAGTTCTACTTCAGTTGTACAAGTATTGCCACATGAAACAATGGCCATGAAAACCATGGCCCTTTCTGTACCTTACCTTTTTCCAGTGCTGGGGTGCAGGGATCCTGCAAGCAGCCTCCAGTGAGAGGCTGTCACGTCCGGGGTCCTTTGGCTCCACACGAGCTGCCTGCTCACATGAGAGCCCCGCCTTTTCCTTCCACAGCGCAGCCTGTGACTTTCCCAGGCTGCGCTGGGGCAGGAAGCATGACTGGCACAGCTCTGGAGGCTCTGCATGCCAGGTAGGTGTGTCCAGGACCCGGGAGCAATGTGCAATCACGCACCATTTTTAGCTGGAAGCTGAAAATGAAAAGGTGCGCGATCGGCGCCTACCGGCCCCTGGAGCATCGTGCGATTGTGAGTGTGTTGTTCAGATCACTCCTCACAATTGCGCAACGCTCCAGGCCCTCTTTCGCATTGAAAATGCCATGCAAAAAGGGCCCGTGTCAACAAACAACATCAGATATATACAAAATTTAAAAAGAAAAAAATTAACACATTACATAGAGAAGTGGGAAAACTGATCAGAAGCACAGATCATGAAATACAGTTTGGTAAACACAGTCTGTACTGACAAACCAGTGTGGTGTGAGAATCAATAAGCTGTAATAGCGTGTGAGTTGGACCAGGACTCTGAGAGACTTGGGTTCAAATCCTCCCTTGGTCACGGGAGCCTTGGGGGAAGTCACATTATCTTAGCCTCAAAGTAAAACAATGGCAAACCTTGTCTGAACATATCTTGCTAAAAAAACCCTGTGATAGATTGCCGTACGTTGGAAATGATTTGAAAGCATACAACAGCAGAAACAGCAGCCTCAACAACTGACATGCGAACTAATAAACAAGCAACCAATCTAAAAACAGTAGAAGTGAACAAGTAATAGAATACCTGATGTGTGGAGAATATACTTGGTGATAAGCATATAGATTATTAAAGTAAATTTATATTAATCATCATTAACAAGGTATATGGAGACCACACTTCAGACAAAACAACCCACATAGTTAGTAAGTTACATTAACTAGAGAATAGCATTTTTATCACTTAAGTACTGTTATTGTTTTAAATGATTAGTGTTGTTGCTTTTCCCACTCCAAAGTCTGTTTGATGGGTGTGAACTGCTCTGAGCTGGCTTAACCGAGGACATCTCGCACCTGAGGCAAAACAGCAAATGGTATCCTCCCCCTCCTGCCCAACTCTAGGCATACAGTACCCAAGACTAGCTAAGATAGTTTGGCAACAGAGGTAGAAAAACCTGCAAATCCCTTTTCATGGGAGTCATCGCACTACTTCTACTTCTACTTCTACTACTAATTTATTTACTATTTTACTATAATGCTATTACTATTTACTACTAGCGCATTTACCCAGCATTGCTCAGGATTTTATTTTCCTTTTAAGAACTCAACAAACCATCTTCTCCAGTACCTGTAACTTTTCCCCATATTTTCCAGTGCAGTCTACATTCAGAGTTATTTACATACACAGTTTGGGTTCCTGAGGGAATACACCGTCCTCCTCCTTGCTGCTAAGCCTCATCTCCATAGCAACCGGCCTTTTCCAGTACCTGTAACTTCTCCCCATAGTCCCCAATCCGACTGCATTCTCTGGTAATGTTGATGTACTGGCTTTTGATTTTTTTGCTTCCCGTTGAATTTGTGCAATGACTTTATGTTTTTCTGGAAACATTTTTGTTTTGAATTTCAGCTTTAAGGTTCCTCACATATGGAACCCATACAATCTACTGTGTGAGGCAAGAAGACCTTGTAACTATGATGTGTACGTCACCTTAATTTTTCTCACATTTGCCTCCCAAATGTTTTCTGGCATCCTTATTAATGGTAGGGCTCATCTCCATAGCAACCGGCCTAAGGCTCAAGAGCTCTGGGCTGAGAATTCTAAAGGCCCCTCCCTAAACTGCCAAGCCCAGGATTCCATAGAATCTTCACAGCCAGCCAATCATATGAGGTCTTCTCGTCTCACACAGCCAGACAGACAAACTCACAAACAAACATTTACTTTTATATAGTTGCTTTATTTTTACTAATTTTACTATACTATACTAATTTTACTATTTTACTATAATGCTATTACTATTTTATTTACTAATTCATTTCCTAATTTGTTTACTATTTACTGATTGTATCCCGGATCAGCTAGGTGAAGTGGTTACTTCCTTCTGGCTCACGGCGGCACGAGTCCTTGCTCTTGAAAAATGTGGTCATTTTTGTCTTTTTGTCAATTTCAGTTTGTATCATATTGTTTCCTCAAACTGTTCTTCTCTTTGTTGTTTTCTACAAATTGTGATGTCATTTGTTTATCTTATGTGTCTATAATGAAAATTAATAAAGACAAATTGGAAAAAGAATTAAAAAAAAAGAAAAAGAAAAATGTGCTTTTATAACGGCATGATGAATGATACAGCAGAAAAGAAGGAGACTGAGCTCCACATGCCTATAGATGGACCAAATTTTATTTTTTTAAAGAAGCTGTCATACTGGAGTTTATTTCCAGCCCCTTCAAGCCTGATTTCCACCCTTGAAAAGGAGCTGGAAATTCCCTCAGCGTTAACTAATTCTTGCTGCCACCACCCACTGAATTCTGAATTAACTGAACAATACAGTGGGACCCTGCTCAGTGGATTACCAATCTCTACACTAAGGACCTTTCCTTCCCTCTCACCTCCCCCTTCTGAGTGAGAGAAGTCCTATCTAAGTGTGTGCTGATGAATGGCGTGGAAATGGAGAAGAAACAGAGGTTTTACAGAAAAGCATTTATTCAAGGCATGAAAATAAACAAGACAATAATACACATGAGAGGCTCCCCCCTCCCAGGTACGCTTAAGTTACAAGTAGTTACAAAAACAGATACATTCTTTAGATCAGCCAACCTCCAAAATAATAAAACAGCCCTAACGTGTTCTAGTTACTCACATTTGGGTTCACAGGCTTAGATGGTCTAAGAGAGGAATGTGGCCAGGAGGCGAGGCTTAGGCCTGCAGCCTACTGCTGGCACAGATCCCATCTCTAGGATGTTCCTTTGTTGCCTGTCTGCCACATGGCCTCTCAAGGAGCTTTATAACTTCTCCCTCGAAGCATCTCAAAGCACCTTGAAGCATCTCAAAGATACTCACCTCTTCCTTTTGATTGGGCAGTTCTCCCCCCTGTGACCTATGAGGCTGACCCACAGTAAAAAATGTAACCTAATCCCCAAGACCTCATTAACCCTTGGTTTACCTAAAGAGGGACGTATCCCCCTTCAGCCAAGTCTAGATAATGGGAAGCCCCATTATCACAGAAGCCCACGGGAGCCACAGTGACTTCAGACATATAAGACTTCATGATATACAAAAAAGAGTCTATATATAGACCCGGAGAAAAAAATTGAACCAACAAGGGAGGTCTTGTGCTCTGCAGCTATTTAGGATAGGAGAAACCTGTCCCTTTTACTTCACAGGCCATTCCCACCATCTTACTCAATGGGCTGGTCTATTTAGTAATGACCTTTCTTCACAACACCAGTTAAGTAGATTTTTCATTGCAGATCTGGATTATTGTTCCTATTCTCATTGGGATTCACAACTCAATCCCTTTAGAATTCCTAGCTAGGAATCAGTTAGCACCTAAGAGCTTCTTCTGTTGTTGTCTTGAACAGGAAGAGTCGCTCAGGTTCATAATCCAAGCAGTAAAGATTCACCATCCAAATCCAGGCAGCACTGGAGACATCAGATATGGGAAAGCAACTCTCCCATCTCGATCCTCCTATCCCCTTATTTGCAAGACCTGAGTTTACTTCACACTCTCAGCTCCTGTGTTGAATTTAACCTTGGGTAGAAGGAATAAGGAGGAGCAATTCTGAGCAAGTAAAAGATGAAGGTCAATCCCCATCAGAAAAACTGGTTACAGAAGCTAACATTTCAATTACTAGTACTGAGGCCGTTTCCGCACAGGGCGAGGGAATTGCACTGTGCCGGTACTTACCGGACTTCTTGGCTCCATACTTGGGTCCAGGCTGGTCCGGAGCAGTGCGTGGCCACTGTTCTGCACTGCTCTGGGGATGAAAATGGCGGCGTCCGGTTGGTCGAGGCTCTCCATCAACCGCTGAAGCTCGCCAGCCTAAAGCCCGCCCCTGGCAGATCGCAGGCTCACACTGGTGCGAGCCTGCAAATCTGCACTGGAGCACGGGCACAGAGTGGTGCACTCCATGCATTTGAAAGACCTGTTTCAAGCGGTCTTTCAAAAGCATGCTGGACGACCACTTCGGGTCATTCCGGAGCAGGCTGAGGTGCGGAACTACACTAAGTAGGTCTGACGTAGTCTGCTCTCAGGTGCAGACGTCCTCCCTGGAGGACGCTCTGCACCGTTTCTTTAAGCCTGTGCGGAAATGGCCTGAGTCACCAATCTCATCTCCAGCAGTTTTATTTCTATAAACTGAGCAGTAAGCTTTTTCTCTTATCAGATTTTACTCCTGTCTTCTCCAAGGAACTTAGATTATTACCAGAGAGTGTTAAGTTCATGTTAAAAGTTATTATTTCCACCTCTCCTGTTTTCTGTTCTCAGAACCACCTGTGAGGAAGGTTAAGTTGAAGGATAATGAGTTGCCTGAAGTCACTGACTGGGCTTTCTGGTTTTGTGGGACTTGAACCCAGGTCTCTCCACTCTTCTTCACAACATCGCATTGGGTCCTGCTATGGTTTCTAACAACCTAAAAGAGATAGGCACCATTTTTCTTTTGTTTGTTTCCTGTTTTTTTTTTTAAGAGGCAATGTTAAAAGAATAAATTAAAAGCAGTAGCACAGCAGTTTGGAACATTGCTGACTAGGGGGTTCAGCTCCTGCTGTGCGAAGCTTCACCCATCCACCCACCCTCCTTGTCCTTTCCACAGTTTAACATTTTAATGCAATTTAAACGTAATGCGTACGTTGCCAAATTTTGTCATTTTCTCCAGATGTTAATTGTTTTCAATGGAAACATTCTGAGGAAAAAAATATGTCAAGTTTTGTAGGCAGTGGAATCGAAATGTAAGTCTCTTTGCTTGGCAGAGCAACACATATGAATTAAACCAAAGGTCTTGCAGTCTGTCTCTAGCAGTGACCATAACTTAATTATGGTCTGTGTGAGGAAGTTATTTCTTTAATCTGTTGAACATCTATTATTATGGAACATGAAGGGGTTTCGCAAAAAAATAATTTTTACATCTTTATTAATTTTCATCACACCAGTCATGGTTTTATAAACCTCTGCCATGTCTCCCTGTTTCACTACTAATGGTATAAGCTGAAATTGTAGATTGGCTACTTAGGCCCTTTCTGTACCATATCTGGATCTTCCACCCTCCCAGTTGGAAGCATGTCCCGAATGCTCTCCTCCAGACGTGGCTGGCTGCTGGCAGATGGGTGGCATTTGGGACATGCTCCTTCCTTCCGTAGTGCAGCCGGCCTCTTCTGGCACTGCATTAAAGAAGGAAGAGCTTGATAGCACTTCCACTCTTTCCACATGGCCCCAGGTGATGCAATCATCATGCGAAAGGGGGCTATTACCCAATTTCCCCCCAGTAATAGTACACTGCATGATCACGATGACTGGGAATGTGACAGGAGTGGGACCATGTGTGACATCATGTGATAGCATGCATCGCGAACCAGCTTCCACATGTCTCCATTCCAGGATGGGGCCATAGTGCAGAAATGGCCTTAATTAAGTATACCATACTAAACTAACTAGCGTCACTTGGTAACCCCCGACTTACCAGGCAGCAGCTGCTGAAAGCAATGGGGATCTGTTGCCCCCACTGGGGTACGGCAGCCTTATGGTTCTACATGCTTCCACCAGCTGTCTCCAATGCAACAGTCAGAAGCAGGATACCTGTTGTGAGTCCTCCCCATTCCAGAAATCACTCATGGGAGGGGTGTGTGGAAACATCAGCCCACCATTTCCTGATCAACAACAGAACAGACCCCCATTGGTCACAGAGACTGATACCCCGTAAAACCAGATTGAGAGACTTACAATCCCTACGTATTTCCTACACTATTGAATATGTAGACACTGTGAATACAAATCAGTTACAGATGCATAACGCAAGGTTATGCTTTTGTAACTGTGAATTCCAACCATAATTTATACATGCATAGTCAGACGTGGGCCCCATTGAAGGGACGCCAGAGAAGAGGACTTTCCTTTCCTGCCCACCAATCCAATAGATCCTTCTGCAAGACAAGAGAAATGGGCTTCTGTGACTCATAACCTGGGCAGGTTTATATGAGTACAGCCCATTAAAGAAATTTTAAGTTGTTTTGGGACTTTAATGAAAGTCATTGGCACTTTAAATTGGGCCCACCAGTGCTGTGGTATCCAGTATAGCTGATGCAGAATTGCTATCATATGTTCTGATTCTCAACATTTTATAAGCATCTTGTTGTTCTGTGCCTTCAAGTTGTTTCTGAGTTATGCTGACCCTAAGGTGACCATATCATGGGGCTTTCTTGGCAAGATTTGTTCAAAGGGAGGTTTGCCTTTGCCTATCCCCAAGGCTAGGAGTGTGTTGCCCAGTGACTTTCCATGGCTGAGTGGGGATATGAACCATGGTCTCCAGTCACAGTCCAACACTCAACCACCACACTATGCTGGTTCTCTATAAGCATCAAAGCAGCTTCAGTTGCCCCAGATGAAGCCTCCAAACTGCTTCTAAAGACAGCCCTATGTACAGCATATTACAGTAGTTTAGAGTAGATGTGACTAGAATATAGGTGACAAGAGCCAGCATGGTGTATTATTTTGACTGCTGGGCTAGGACTCTGGAAGAGCAAAATTTGAAGTCTCATTCAGCCACGGAAAGTCACTGGGTAACCTTGGGCAAATCATACTCTCTCAGCCTCAGATGAAGGCAAAGGCAAATCTCCTCTGAACAAATCTTGCCAAGAAAACCCGATGATAGGGTTGCCATAAGTCAGAGTTGATTTGAAGGCATATACAATAATTGGTGACAAAGCTAGGTCTGCTTTAGGGTATAGCTGGTGAATCAGAAGAAGCTAATAGAAACATGTCACTTCCATCTCCATAGATAACACTGCATTCAGGAAAAGTCCCAAGTGTACACTTGATCCTTCTAGCAGAGCTCTACCCCATTCAAAACTCTTCCCGTACCTTCATCCACAGTCCATAAGTTTCTCTATTCACTGTTTTACTGGGATCAAGCCTCTGTTTGCTTGCTCCAGCCCACCCCAAAACTTCTGCCAGTATTTCCACAGCCTCCCTGGGTTAAGTTTCTACAGCCTTCCTGATTCAAATTGATGGAAATGGAGCTCCTTGCTATGTCCTCTTGATTTATTTTCTAAAAATGATGTCAGTGGAATATTTTCCTTTGTTTTTTATATCTATTAAAAGTAAGGACGCATTTATAGTGTGATAAATTAAGACTAAAGGCAAATCTTCACTTATGCACCTACAAATATAGATATTTGCTGTACATGTAAAATAATTCAAGTTCATATGTGATGCAAATTAGCCATATTAGGAATCATGGTCCAATTTCATTACACAGCTTCACACAATGTACTGGCATTCTGTGGCAGATTTGACCCAGCAATAGAACAAATAAAGGCAAAATGCTGTTGTTGTTTTCTTAAATATCTCAGCTCTTATCCCTCAGTACTCTAAAGAGAAAGCATCTGAATGTAACCAGTTCCAACCCAGTTTTAAGAGGGAGTTGAATCCAAGAGAGGAAACTGATCTTTATTTAGAGTTCTACTTACCTGCCAACGTTTCCATCAAAATTTGCCTCTGAAGTGGAACTGGTTGTTCCACATGGCTATAGGGTCATGGGCTAATGGGCAGAAGAGCTTTGATTTATTCCCCCTCCCCCAAAATGTTCCTGCATATTGTTTTTTATGGAAAAGTAATCAATATCACCAAGACAGAAATTTCTTCAAAATGTGTCTATGGTGTATTTTTTCTGATTTTTTTTTAACACTACCGTTATATTGTCAAATATATGTGAAGCAGGACAGACATTCTCCTATGCTGCTTGTCAGCTCTAATCCCTTTATAGCTGCTTACGGCAATACAACAGGCATTCAGTGCAGCTGGTTAGCTCCCATGGTAGCTGAAATATCACTGACTCAAATGAAGGCCCCCTCATAATTACATGCAGCTAGCAGGACTCGGAAGCTCAGACTAGACTGTGCTACTAGTAAGGACAGAAGCACCATGGTATGAACCATCAAGGTGTGATTGCAGAGCTGACACTATTAGGAGACAGGCAGCACATATTTATAAAGAAGAAAGTTCCACTGAATTTGGTTGGGTAATTCCCTAATTAGGATTGCATTGTTACGTAAGTCAGGGCTCAGTGGTCTCATTGGGACAGTTGAACGGATGTTCTTTCTGGGCTAAACTAGTTGTGGCAGCAAGAAAAGAGAATAAATGTTTCAATATTCCAGCTCGGTTGGTGTGGGGGGAATGACCTTGCACACAGAAATAGAGTAAGTCAAAACAAAAGCCTGAACTTTTCTGCTTGGTAAGCCACTCTTCTACTGGCAAGAATGATCCACCAAACATGCAACGTTCCACCTACACTTGGCAGTGGAACCACGCAGGCAAGTTTGCCACTTGATTCTTCTGAAGGTTTAAAAAAGAACCTGAAACTGAGTTGTACACTCTAGGTAATGCCAGACTAATGGGTGATCTGATTTGGGAAAAAGTCTTTCTGTCTCCAGTTGAGGTGATGCATAAGAATCGTGAATGAACTCCATCCAAAGAAATGCTATTACATTCAGATTTGTTCCATGCAGTTGTCTTTCTGTTGCTTCAGCAATTCCTGAAAGCCTGGGAAAATCTTTCTGTAATGAGACACTTTTAACTCCCTCTCATCAAATTTATCAAGTATGTAAAATTTAGGAGGACTCAATTAAGACATGCTGAGGCCTTAAGTTATTCTTCTTGTTGTGTGCCTTTCAAGTCAATCTCAATTTACAGTCCTCTTATCATAGTCTTTCCTTGGCTGTATTCATACAGAAGAAGTTTGCCATTGCCTTCCTTTAAGGATGAGAGTGACTTCCTAAGCTCTCCAAGTGGGTTTCTATGGCTCATCAGAGATTCAAACTGTGATCTCAGAGTTCTAGTCCAACATACAAACCACTATACCATGAGGGCTCTCTTAGGTTGCTGCCTTGTTTTATATGGTTTAGAGGCCCCTCATAATCTAAAATCCTACACTGTAGTCTTACTTAGCTTGTATGTGAATCTACCATTAAAGTGACTCCTCTCCAGTTCTGCCTCAGAGACTCTCTTTAAGTAAAATCACAGTCAGGTGAGAGCTCCTTTCCCATGGTGAGACCTTGCATAACTTTTATATGTGTGCAAATACTGGGCACATCTCGGTGGAGCTAATCACCTGAGCCTTTTTCACCCAGTCACTGTCCACCTCTCAGCTTGGTGGCAAGCAGGTGAGAGTTTACAATTTATAGCCATGCTATTGATCCCACTGACACAGTAGGACATGGAGAAAATGTGGCTGTGTGGGCTTGGACACCTGGATAAGTGAGTCCTGTGTAGGTGTACATATGGAGGGGGACATCAGAGCCTTACATTTTGCTGTTCAGGTTGTCAATGGCAGGAGAAGGCACTAGTGCTACAGCACTGATCCACACTACTGCACTAGCACAATTGTTTGGTATTGCTAAGTGACAAAGATAGATCACGGTAAATTGCAAGATGGTGCTACCACCAAAGGGCCTTTCCATACTACACTGTTATAGTGCTATTATTCCACTTTCATCATCCTATGGAATCCTGGGGTTTGGAGTTTAGGGAGGGGCCTTTAGAATTTTCAGCCAGAGAGCTCTTTGGCTTCAGTGAACTACAGACCCCAGAATTCCACAGGATGTTGAAAGTGGAATAATAACACTATAACAATGCAGTGCGGGAAGGCCCAAAGTCTGGAGATTCAACTGTCTTTGCTTGTACAGCAGCTCTCAAAAGATAAAAGCCATAAGATAAAGGTTCTTAGCAGTAAAGCCATTTTCTTCAAAGGGAAAGGGGATAGGGTGATGCTGCTCTTAGGGCAAGGGACATTGGTGCTTTCCAAAAGACTTAAAGCCTTCAAAGAGATGAATAAAAGGAGAGATAGGACTGAGGACAGTTGTGGTTATTTTTTTTTCTGGACCTAGATCATTTGGCTAGTGACATCTGGAACACTCTGTTGGATGTAAGAGTGAACACATGGGCAGGGAGAGTTGCTACTCTGGTAATGAGGAAAATATAGCTGGACACAAATCACAAGTAATCATTGTGATGGAAGGCTAGTTCTCTTAGTTAGGAAATTGTGCTGGCCTGAATTGTGTTCTATAGTTGTTTTGTTTCCACTCTGCATATGCAGCAAGTAAAGACAATTAAATTTTATTTCCAGTTTTGAAGGAATATCCTTCCCCCACCACCCACACAGTGCTTTTCTTTCAGCATGCCCATTTCTTTGTCATCAGCAAAGGACACAGAAGCTGAAAAAAGCACTCTGTATCATTAGTCAAAATACTGGTGAAGAAAGGCCTACAGTTTTAACTAGCGGGTTGTGGATGGAAAGGAGTACACAGATCTGTGGTTGTTCAAAGAGCCTAACTTACAACACTGGCAATCAGTTTCCATTAAAATTCTTGTAATAAGGAAGATATGGGGACGTAGTATTTAAAGCCTACGAAAAAAGCCACTGTCTGATAGCAAATCAACAAGAATTCTAGTGTAAAGCAGCACTGATGCAAGGATGTGCCAACTTTCATATGTAAACACCCGCTAGGTTTTTCTTGACAGCCACTCTCAGCTGCTTGTTGAATCTGTCCCATGTGCCCTCTATATTCCCTGCCCTTTCATTTGAACATCCTGAATGGAATTCTGTTGGAAAGTGACAAATGCATAATCACCATAGTTATGTGGCTACACAGTGACTCTTGGCTCAGGGCTGCCTTAGGCACTTTAGGCACAGTGCTTAGGACTTGCAAAAAAATTTAAGGCCTATGAAAACAGGACTTAGGGCCTATGAAAACACCTCCCAGTGAAACGTCAAGAAAAAGTGGAAAGTTGAACACAAGAGTGCCTGCTAGGGCCTATGAAAATCTTAATGTATCGCTGCTTGGCTCACCTTCCTTAATCCTCACTTACTGGGAAGCAATCTCTGCAGTTGACAAGGGTGGGTAGCCCTGTCACTCGAGAAGGAGTTGACTGACATTCCCAACCCTTCCTGTGAGCAATCTCCCTTGCAACAGGCAGAAGCAGTGTCTTTCTCGCAATTCCTCCTTGTGCTAGAGATTGCTCATGCAGTAGCTAGCCTAAAACAGTACCTAGGGCAAGTGTGAAAGTTGTGCCCCTATCTTCGTACCCCTACCGCCAATAGCAATAGCAGCAATTACATTTCTATACTGCTTATCAGTGCTAAGCACTCCCTAAGGGGTTTACAGTGTGTATAGCTAATTGCCCCCAACAAGCTGAATACTCATTTTACTGACCTGTCACCTTCTTCGCCCTTAAGAAGGACAGCTTTTTGAGAAACAGGCAAATGACCAGACGTTTCTTGGTTCAAAGGCTAGAGGCCAGATTTACTGAGTACAAAAATATAAGAAGTCCTGCTGAAGCAGGGTGCCATGAGGTTCGGAACAAAGAACAAAGACTTGGCAAGGCCTTTTTATCCAGGTAAACAGCATACACACCCAGTGCCGCATTTTTCCACCAATCACAGACCACCCACCCCATATTAGGTAATGTCCAGAAACTTCCATCCATATAAGGAGATGTCCAGAGGGGCAGGTAATATGAGGTTTCTTCCAATCACAAGCTGCCTTCCAAATAAGGCAATGTCCAGGTGAGGTAGTAGTAGTCATGAGTCGGCAGACGGGAGGGGCTGGAACTCCTGTGTATGTGACAATCTCCTAGCTTGTAATGGAGGTGGTCTTTTTCTTTACTCACAGACCGATGGAAGGGTGAGTCAACCTGGAGCCTGGCAGGATCAAACTCACAATGCTGTGGCTGCAGTACCAGCATTTAACCACTGCACCACCAGGGCTCTACCACTACCACCACTTCTACATGCGGAGCTTTTTTGCACTCCCTGGCATTAGTGCCTCGGGCACATAGCCTACTTGCCCCACCCTAGATACACCTCTGTGCTCATGTGAGGGGTTTTGGGAATGTCAGTCAGCTGTTTGCCAAGCAACAGGAGAATGCGCCTCTGTCTATTACTGTGGCTGCTTTCTGGCAAGTGGGGTCTGGGGGACTTTCAAGATCCCTATGTCCTCTAAACTAGGGAACACTTAAGAGATTATGAATACCAAACAATTACAAATGAGTAAGTCCAGGTTATACATTTGTAACTCCCCAATGGGTTTCTTCTTCCAAGCTAGACAGTTTCCCCTTTTTTTTGTAATCTTGGGCCTAAAGTCCTAAAGATAAGTTGACTATAAAATAGTTTTTTACATTAGGTTGACAGACTATGTAAACTTAGTTTTAAATATCCACTTTTTTCAGTGTGCAAAATTAAAACACTTGGAATGTCCTTTTTCCACATTAAGTTTCTCTTCCTAGTTCCCCACATTCTGCTAAGTTAATGGTATTTTGCCAGAAAAATTTGAAAAAGATCTTTCACTGGTCCCCCAACCACTGGATTCCAAAATTTTATGAAAAATAGTTAAAAACTCAATCTGTCAGGAAGACACTGACGTACACATTACAACTTTCCATTCTTCTGGAAATAAATCCCATTGGACTCAATAGAGCTTACTTCAGAGTAGACACACAGAGAGATTGTACTGCTAAAATGGCTAATTTACAAATCTTGGTAGCAGTACATTCTCTGTGTGCAAGCCAACCCTTAAGGTTTATCATCTGCTTGGCAGTTGTTCAGTCCTCATATTCGAATGTATGTCTTCAGATCTCCAGATCTGAAATGAATCCAATAAATCCTATGGACTTAATAACTTGTCCTGAGTAATAACTGATCACTGAGAAAATTTAGCTTTCATTTATATCTGCCCCAGGTCACAAGAAGGATTCAGGAAGGATGCAAATCCAAGTATATAGTCTGGCAGTTTCATTCTCAGTGACTTCAGCATGGTTCAGGTAGCCTTAAAGTGAAGATAGTGGCTGCTAGAAGAATGACTCTTAACCTTTTCTTTACCAGGGACCCTCTTTAACTATCTTTTGTTGCCACTGACCTCCAGGACTTCACTCAAGATTTAAAACCTTAGAACATACAATTTCGACAGGTACTTGAGATTTTAGAAGCTTGGTACTTGAGGATTCTGAACATGAGATGGGGCTCTTCTAGAATGCATGGAATATTTTCCCACACTCTGCCATCCACACCAGCTTGCCCAATGCATGACTGGCATCCATCTGGAGAGTGGCTCTGTCCCAATGGACATATTTCCATAGGGCTTCCTCTATTCAGATGGGAATATCCATCTCCTCTCTAATGAATGAATGAATCCCTTATGTTATTCCTGTAGGCAGTGTCTTTTGAAAATGTTCAAAAAGAGGGAAACATTTCTCATCCATTCTCGTTTTCTCAGCTCCAGTGCCCTCCTTTTTAACCTCAGTTTCAGAAGCAACAAAAACTGCAGGTGCCAGAGACCTATGGATTTTTGAGTAGCGGGAGCGGGTAGTGGAAGGAAAGATCAGAACTTGATGGCACAGGAACATACCTTGAATGACTGACTGTTCAGTATGGCCCTTTATGCATCTTACCTTGCTCTGTTGTCGTCTGGGTGTCATCCTGGCAGTGCCTCTCCCAGGATTGGAGCGTGTCCCCAATGCTCCCCTCCACATGCGACCTGCTGCCTGCAGAAGGGAGTGTGAGGGAAGTGCCCCTTCCTTCTGCACTGTGGCCAGCCTTCTCCCCACACTGCAGTGGGGAAGGAAGCATGTGATTGTGCTTCTGACCATTCTGCATGGCCAGCGGCGACAGGAAGCTTGTGCAATCAGGGGTCACTGATGGAGTCTCTTCCATCAATGATATACCCCATAATTGCAGTAGCTGGGGACATGAGAAGGTCGGGACCACAACAATGTCATGTAGAAGTGTCATTGTAGTCCCATTCTTCTTGAACCCTCATGCCGGGACGTTGCCATCCTGTGGAAAGGGCCTATGTCTCAGGGATGGAGAAAGCATGGATTTCCAGATGGTTATTGGACTACAACTCCAATCACTATCAGCTATGCTGGCTATTGTTGATGACAGTTGTAATTCAACAATATCTAATGGTTATACATTTGCTACCCAGGTATATGTCTAACAAATCTTGTCTCTTGTAACTTGTGTTACAGTCAGTATATATAATCTGCCTTTTGGTACAGAAAATGCTACTCACCCCACAAATGTTAACCCCACAAATGCTAGTGCTACTAGTACTAGTATCGACTGCATGACACATTTGGATTCAAGCATTTTTAGATGAGTATGATGAATTCATGTTTTCTTATACGAATTGGCCTGAATCTTATTGGTGGCCTCAACTGGAATAGACTATTCAAATTAATAAGATTTATATAGGTTTGACTACCTGTCAACAACTTATTTAGTCAGGGGACTACTAACAGGATTCAGGCCATCATTTCTTGTAAAGTTTTTAATATGCCATTCTAAATTTCTTGTCAGGATGCTGGAATCTCTTACTCACTTTTTATTTTTAGCTGATGTTGACTATTTTAACATTGCCTCTTCTTCCACAGGAGATTTGTGTCCAAATAATGTTGGCCATGAAACCAAAGCAACTACTGAATAACCAGATATTTTTTCTCTTGCCATAATATTTAGACCTAGGGAGAAAATAGAGTATTTCCACACTCAAGTAAAAGAAATAAATAAGTTCTGACATCTAGGCTTTCTGAAGCATATCCTTAATGCAGATACCAAGCAAAGTGTACAATTTAAGCAGTATTGTAATGGGATTAAATGCTATTCCCTGACATTTTATGTGAAAGGCATGTCAAGCTGATATAAATAGAAGTAATTTAAATGGGATGGTTTGGACCAAACTGATCTGGCCCATTTCATGGAGTATGGCATGCCATTTCTGCTACTTCTGCACATCTTTACTGGGATTGTATTTCTAAATTACGTAAACTTCTATACTTGTAATCCATAATTATTGGGCTGTAATTTGGATATGACATCTCTATATGAATGTGTGAGATGATACACCAGATCTGGGAGGAAGGTGGGGAATTAGATATTCAATAGTTATTCCCTCCTCTGATGACTAGATAGCTATTGTTTTAACTGACCCCATGTATACATGTAAGACCGAGGCTTAAATACCGTAAAGGCACCAGTTTGCATCTGATCTTGGAAGCTAAGAAATGTCAGCCCTGGTTAGTACTCAGATGGGAGACTGCCAATGAATAGCAGGCACTGTGGGCTATATTTCAGAGAAAAGAACTGGCAAAATCACCTCTAAGTCTTCCTCGCCTAAGAAAATCCTATGAAATCCTTGCAGCCAGCACAAGTCAGCAAGTGACTTGACCGTGCATATACACATAAACATTCTAAGAATCATTTCTGTGCAACCTGGACCTATGTCAGTTTTTTAAATTATTAATGATAAATTTGGATTGATCAATAAATGGTGCACTAGATATCCAAAATGTAAGTGTTGCACATTCTACTTGTTTAGGTTCAGTTCCTATTCTAGAATTGACAACATCTCTCCTCTTTGATGGCTGCTACAGGGCTGTAGGATTCAGTCAGCAAACAAGCAGTTCAGGAAAACAACAAGGAGAGGAGTCTCAGGCCTGGGCATGTGCAGGGAGATTCACATGGCTGTTATCGTTATGGAGTACACAAAGGAAGTCATCAATAAACAGACCAAATTCAGATAAATGGAGAAATGTTTTGTTGGCTCACAAGTGCAAACAGGGAGCAGATGAAAGAGAAATCCTGGAAACATGCTAAGGGTCAGAGAAGTCAAGATTAGCTAACAGTTAGGAAACCATTTCATCGCAACTTAGTCATGATTTGGACTCTATTGCCACAATCAAAACTGCCCCCCCCATTTACTTTACTGGCTATCGGCTGCATGGGGAGAAGGATATCCTTTCTGACAGTGATTAGATTGATTGTTGAATGACATTTCCATCAGGTCTAGGGGATGGTCAGGCTAGGAGTAGTTAGTTGAGTACTTAGTTAAGCATATATTGATACAGGATTCTGGCCATAGCTGTCAACATATGTAACGGACTTAGAGGTGATGGGGAGGAAGCTGAAGGATCCTAGGGTACAGGTTGTGATTTTGTCAGTCATTTGTGTCAAAGCACATGGCCCAGGAAGAGGGAGAAGAACTCTGAAAATGAACTATGGCTCTGCAGATGGTGCCATCAATCAAAATTTGGCTTCTTGGGCCATGGTTTAAACTTTCATGAAGAAGGACTTCTGGCAAGAGACCTTACCTACAACAGTTGGAAAGAATGTATTTTGTAGGAGTATTGCAGATCTGACTGGGAGTTCTTCAAATTGATTTTCTTGTGGTTGGGGAAGACTGTATTCCAGTAGGTAGCAGGACATCAAGTGCCAGACAATAGCCTCAGTGATATAGGAGAAATTGGGCTAATAATACAAGCTCCCAACAGTGGGCAGAAAAAACAACAAGGGATCAACTGGAGAGAGTGGTCCATTATCTTAAATGTCTCTACATTATGCACAGAGCATGGGAAATAAATAAAATGAACTTGAAGTCTTAACACAGGAAAGCAAATATTATTTGATAGGCACCACTGAAGTTTAGTGGTATGAATCTCATGATTGGAATGAAATGCAGAAGGTAATACCTATTCCAAAGAAATAGAGCCAGTAGGAAAAGAGGAGGAGTAGCATTATATGCCAAAGATGAATATACTTGTAGGGAGATTCATGACTTAGAGTACAGAAAACAGGTTGTGAGCCTATAAGTAAAAATTAAAGGAAAGAGAAACAACATTGTGGCATTACGGGCATCTACTATAGCTCCCCTAGCCAGACTAAAGATCTGGATAATTACTTCCTAAAAAAACATTGATCAAATATTCAAAAAAGGAGAGATACGGAGATACCACCCTGATATTTGTTGGAAACAACACTCTGTCAAGAGCATAAGATCCAACAAACTCTTCACTAGCCTTGCAGACAATTTAATTGCATGAAAAGTGGAGGATGCAAGAAGGGGGTCTGCTATTTTGGCTTTGATCTTAAGCAACAGAGATGAATTGGTCAATGGGGTAGAAATAGTGGAATCCCTGGCCATGGCATCATGCACTGCAGCCATGCCCCTCGTGCTGTAGCCACGGCTCCTCCCACCACCCCCTCCACACAGTCCAAGCTCCACCACTGGTCCTGTTCTGGGCACCACAGTTAAGAATATCAACAAGCTGGAATGTGTCCAGAGAAGTGGGACCAAGAAGTTCAGAGGTCCAGAAACCAAGCCTTATAAGGAACAACTTAGAGAGCTGGATATGTTTAGCTTGGAGAAGAGAAGACTAAGAGATGATATGATAGCTATCTTTAAATATCAGAAGGGATGGAATGTAGAAGGTGGAATAAGCTTGTTTTCTGCTGCTCCAGAGATTAGAACACAAACCAATGGATTCAACTTAAAAGAAAAGAAATTCCACTTAAACATTAGGAAGAACTATTTTACTGTAAGAGCTCTTCAATAGTGGAATACATTGTCTCAGAGGGTGATGGATCCTATATTTTTGAAGGTCTTTAAGCAGAGGTTTATCTATTGGGAATCATCCCTTCCCACTCTGTGATTCTGTTGGGCCACCTCCTTAAGTTGGCATGAAGCAAGAATGATAATGCCAAAAGCGGACAGTAATTGCCCTTAGATGTTGGCCTTTTTCTTGTTGAACTGAGATCTTAATACATTGCTAAATGAAGGAATGAATTTTACTGTTTTTGGCCAATGGCCACTGTATAAGACAATACCACCATATCAACAAGAAGAAAAACAGAGAAAAATATAATACATATGGTACATGCATAATACATAGACATCATACCTCAAGCAAGTAATCATGAAACGTTCTGCAAAATTTGGTATAAAAAGTTCAAAGTAATATATACAAATACAACAACTATAAACAACTACTAGATATAATTTTCTCCTTTACAATTTATGGCTATCTCTGCTAAATACTTCTTTCTAATCTTTTTAGTAGCTGTGGCAAACAAAGCTACCTGCCAATTAATACATTGTTAACTACTCTCCCGTGGAGAATGAAACTACTACTAACTACATTGGCAGTCACCAAATAGATTTTATGTTTTTCTGGCAGTTGTACGATGCAATTAGATGGATTCTGAATGTGATTGAAGCAGCCTGTGGTGTTTTTATCTCTAGAAGCTCTTACAGCATTTGATTGCATTGAATGGCCCTACTTGTTTAATAAGCCAAGAAAATTGGTTGCATTAACTACTTTTTGCAGGGACCAAGGCAGCCATGAATAACAACAGAACCATTATCCTTGGTAGAAGGTTGAGACCCTTTCACCCTTTTTTGTTCATTATAGTGGTAGAGCTACCAACAAATCTACTATGAGCTTATATTGAGATTAAAGTACTTCAGATAACCATCAAACCAACATTAATTAATTTGTAGGTCATCTAGATTCTTCTCTCCCCGGAGGATGCAGGGGCAGACATACCAGCTGTAAAATCAACATTGGTACATTTCCAGTTTCACATAGACTTCTGAATAAATTACTCTGAATGCAGGTTCATGAGTTTTAACCTCTTATTTTCTAGGCAACACAGATGACAAGATGAGATAGATCTCCATTCCAGGCTGGTCCAGCAATTCGAAACCCCTGTAACTCACCTTGCTCTCCCTTCCCTTTAAGATCCCTCCCTAGATCTGATACTTTGATCTCAAGGTGATCCCTATACAGACCAGTAAACATGTTGTTCTGTGAGCCCACTGTGGTAAGTTTCTATCAAAATTTAGCAGCAACAGCCAGACACAGTTGTAAAAAAGAATAAACAAATAAACGTTTATTCAGATATGTTTAGATCACACCTTAACCCCTGAACTATTTAAACTTTTCAGTGGCATACGGAGGTCAACAGTGACTAGGGCAAGAAGGCAGGGTGAGTGGCAGTGGGTGGGGGAGGGGCAAGTGGTAGGTGGGGGTGAGGTGAGAGGTCGGTGGGGGGAGGGGTGAGCAGTGGGCAGAGAAGGGATGAACAGCGAGTGGGGGGGTGAGTAGCGGCGGGGTGGCAGGTGGGGCTTCTTTTTTGCGCCCCTCCGACATTGGCACCTGGGACATGTGCCCCAGTTGCCCCACCCTAGATCTGCCTCTGAATCATTCACAGCTCCCAAAAATCATATTTAGTTTCCTCCTCGGCTGACTGCCCTGTCTTTATCACAGATTTCCCTTTTCTCTAGGCCATCTTTCCCCTGTCACTCTGCAATATATTCCCCATCTTTATATCATCTTTCCTCTATCTATCTGCCTTCAGTCAGAGACAAGCCTCAGTTTCGTATCCTATCTCCCCTCTAGGGGCTTTTTTGCACTTTGGGAAGAAAACAGGGCAGTCTGTTACTCACCAGACTGGCGCGCTCCCTCCGACGATCCACGCTGATCCGGAGCAGTGCGTGCCCATGCTACGCACTGCTCCGGGGACAAAAATGGAGGCTTCCGGTTGGTGGAGGCTCTGCACCAACCGGAGAAGCTCGCCAGCCAGAAGCCCGCCCCCGGAAGATCTGCAGCCTCGCGCTGGTGCGAGCCTACAGATCTACACAGGAGCGCAGCGACGGACTGGGGCACGCCGGGCTATTGAAAGACCTGTTTTAAGCGGTCTTTCAATAGCACGGAGGACCACCAGTTCTGGTCGTTCTGGAGCGGGCTGAAGTCCCAAACAACAATAGAAAGTAGTCCGGACGCAGTTCGCCCCCAAGTGCAAATGTCCTCGCTGGAGGACGCGCTGCCCCATTTTAAAAAAAAAGTGCAGAAAAGGCCAGAGTCTCTTTTCACAGCACTCTCTGTTCTGTGACTGGGCGGTTCCACCAGGCTTGCCTAGCTTCTCTCTTCACATAAGGCATATCAAGATTTACTTATAAAGCTTGCTTACAAGTTTATCTGATGATAAATATCTGAATGTAATGATTCCTAAAAATCTGAATCAGATACTTTATAGAAATTACATCTCTGTCATTAAAATAGCTTAAGCAAAAGAGGTCTTTGAATCTTCTCAAAAAGCCAGATTATTAGGAAAATTAAATGTTACAAATCAGTTTAAAAAATAGAAAGTTATTAGGAATATTGGCCAAGCAGATTTTATCACTTTCATTTTCTATTTCAAACAATTCCTTTCCAACCAACAGATAATAAATTCCATGCAGTGGGCCCTCGGTATCTGCTAGGATTTGGTTCCAGGACTGCCCGTGGGTACTAAAACTTGTGGATATTCAAGTCCAGTTATGTACAATGGTGTAGTAAATAGCATCCTTTATATAAAATGGCAAAATCAAAGTTTGGCTTTTGGAATCTTTTTTTAAATTATTATTATTATTTTCAATTCTTGGTTGGTTGAATCCAGAGACAAAGAATCCGGAGATATGGAGATACATGCAGAAATTATTTATTTTTTTTAAAAGCAGTAACAAAAGAAACAGATTCATGTGTTCACAAAACAGCCCAGCAACTGAAGGAGGACTTGCCATCTCAGACTCAAAAGTTATATTTTTAGTCATTCCAACTGAAACCTGTTGTGCAACTGATTCAGGATGACAGGAATTTGGAGGACATATTCCAAAATCCTTGCACTTGCACTCCATTCCCCATTCTTGATCATTCTAGATTTTGCTTTTCTGATGCATTTTTTTGGATATATGGAGTAGTATGCTTCTTGGGTATGAGATTTGTTTTACAAGGCAACTTGCCCCTATGAAACAGGGGAAAATTAAATTGCAAGGGGTTAAAGGCCCTGCAATGTTAGAGGATGAAGGCGAGCAACTTTGTGAGAGGACTGGGATACACTGAAGTACATCTGAAATTATTCACTAAACCTGAGGACTTTTACATCACCCCTTCAAACAGCTTAAGAATTCAAGTGTCTCAGATTTATAGTTGGTGAATGGAAGCAACTTAGGCTGAAATAAATGTCTTGTGGCTAGCTGGACCTCAAAACATTTTTACGGATTCCCAGTGGGCTAAATGTTGGACACTCTCCCCTTCAAATCAGTATCTGTGCAGCCGTGTGAAAACACACTAACAATGAGTCACCACTGGCATCTTACACTGATTATTTTATCCCAGGTAATTATCACACCTTTGCCCTTCCTCCTTTGTTGGATTTGGTGAGAAAAGAAATGAGGATTTTGTTACGTATAGGGATGAACTGTCCAGTTGCCTTTGCTTTTTTGGGCACAACCGGTACTTTGGCAGCATCGATGAGTGAATTAGTAAAACACTAGAAGGAACTTATTGTCCCTTTCTATTGTCATCAATGACAAGGCTACTGAATAAAGAACTAATTGCCTTCATGATCATCATAATTTAGCAGAGTGGCTCATGGATTCCTCATCTATAGAGGGAGGAGCTGAATACTTGTTTTTAGTTTAAATTTTAAAGGTTCTGAACCTAAGCTTGTATGTTCTTGTCTAACTGAAGAGGGGGCTTTTGAAAAATGTGGGAGAATATTATCTTCCATTGTTTTTATCTCCCACTACACCCAAGGGCAGCACCCTAGCTAATGGCAGCTGGTGGCTTCCCTGTGGTAGATCAACGTGGGAGGTTTAGTATGAACTTTAAAGGATCTACCCAAGGTGCCAAATCTATTTTGGGGATGTGTTCAGCAGCTTGGATAGATGCTGTGAAAGTCAAACTAAAACCCAGAGCAGATTCACTGTCCAATTGTCATGGAAGCCCCTGGTTTCCATGGCACATAGCTCACGCATTGGCCTTGGAAATGAATGGCCTGGAGCAGAGATTGGATATAATTTGTAACTAGCCACAAAGAACAAGTCTATTGCACATGTTCTTTTCCCTCAGTAATGAAGATATAACTGAGAGTTGCTCGAAACAAAAAGAAAGACTCTAAAAGTACAGGTTTTGTTCCTGTACAAACTGATATTATTTTGGAGATCCACGTGGCATTTTCTTCATCTCAAGGTATTTTCTCAGAACTTCTGACATTAGGAAGGACTTTTCATTCCTACTTCCCAAGTCAATTTAAATTCAGTATTTTTTGAAATGAAATATATTTGACTTGGCTTTCTGTCTGAATTATCTCAGAACTAGTTAAGATGGCCACTGCTAGTGAAGCATAGTGATTGTTTCTAGGACACAGATTCAGCAGAGATCTAGAGAGGGAAGGAGAAATGTTTGCACCAAAATGAAATGATCTTAATGTTTAACTTAGTGTAATTTTGCACTTGGACTATAACTCCAACATGATAATAATAATGAAGATTCAGTAGAAACTGCTGAACATCAATTTTTGAAATGTTGTATGAATCTAATGTGACACGTGATCGGTGGGAATGGGAAGGGGAAGGATACAATGGAAGAGTAGAGTGAAGAAGCACAAGATATTTCAGGAAAGAGTTTGGATACAAACCTCATGAAATCAAAACAGGTAAAAACAAAACAAAAAGAACTACAAAGTGTCAATACTTCCTGGAACTTTTCTCCTTTATGAAAGAGTGCTGAGTTACATTACCATCATAATTTAGGGAGGAATAACCTTAGCTGACAATTTAACTGTAACATTTTAGTTACTCTATAGTTATGGGGGTGTGACTACACTAAATAGTGGATGAATAATATAAAGAGGATCAAAGCAGTGGCTTTTCCTGCAGCATTTTTTTAAGTCATTCTTTTCTAAAAATGTATTTAATAATTTGAATGTTGATTAAAAATTTGTGTCAAACCATACAGAGTCAAGAGCTGGAATCTTGTATGAGCTTAATACCTAACTGTATACTCGACTAAGTAACTTCTTTAGGACTGATCCCTCCAAACCTGACAGAAATATTATTCAACCACACTCTCTGATCATTGGCAGAATGGACCTCCTACTTCTCATGCAGCTGATGTCCAATAAAGTAGGTTGGGAGGTGAGTTCTGATGGTGGTGATACTGTCAAAATTATGACCAAGTAGTGATCCTGAATTATTCGTAACTGTAACTGTTTTGTATTCATGCTCGCTCATCATGATTTTGACACTATTAACATGATTGTTGCAGAATGGTAACTTGTTCCCCAACTTAGGTAACTGTTTCATAATTGCTCCATAGTCACATTTTGACATTATTGCCAGGATTGTTACTCACCCCCCAACCTACTTTACCAGTCATCAGCTGCATGAGGAGAAAGAGGGCCATTCTGTTGATGATCAGACCATGGCTGAATGATGTTTTTGTCAAGTTTGGAAAGGTCAGACCAAGAAAAGTAACTTAGTTCAGTACTTAGTGAAGTATAAGCTGACATAAGATTCTGGCCATCATTGACTGTAGTACCTAACAAATAACCTTAAAACAATGAATGCTGGCACTATGGGAAGCCCAACAGCTATGTTTAGAACTTGCAATGATAATAATAACTAAGTAAAAAAGTAACTTCCAAAGCTCTGATTTCTGGGTTTCAGCTGCTAGAGGCATTGGCCTCACTCTCCTTAATGCTCTGTTTTTAAGTACGATTCACATGTCTGTATATTCACGTGGATTCATCTGTGATTTTAACTTCTAGAAGCCTTGAGGAAGGAGCTGCACCTTAGAGAATGAAGTACCCTCTGCTTACACAAACAAGCTAAGGAGGAAGACATCCTTCCAAGAAGAAGAAAACTAGGGATGCAATAGGGGAGAGTGATTTATCAGGCCTGGCACTATGAAAGTGGGACAGTTGGAACACATGCTTCGCTCATCTATATGCTAAAGGAATTACAGACAGACTGTGGCCATCTCCACACTACACTGTTATAGTACTATTATTCCACTTTCAACATCCTATGGAGTCTTAGGGTTTGCAGTTTAGGGAGGGGCCAGAGAGCTCCTTAGCTTCAGTAAACTACAAACCCCAGAATTCCACAGGAGATGGAAAGCGGAATAATAGCACTATCACGGTGCAGTGCAGAAATATTAGTTACTTCAGGATCCCTCTTCAGCCTCCTGCTACAGCCTCAAGAATGAAATAAGAAAGCTCGACTAGCTCCCCTCAGTGGTTCAGTTTTCGAAGAGGTCGCTCTGGTCTCCAGTGAAAAAAGAAGTTTCTTAGGGTCTTATGGCATCTTGAAAGGTAGCAGACTTTATCGTAGCACGAGCTTGAACTCCCTTCCCCAGCTGCTCTGAGTACAATCTTTCAGCCGCTGATATATAAGCTCACAGTGGACGTGGTTGGGGCGGAATCGGAGTGAAACAAGAAGCAAATACCGAGAGTCGTCTAAAATCCCCCTTCCAGCGATTCCTCTGCCTCAGCCGCAGCCTTAACAAAGGCTATAGCGGAACATTTTTCCCTTCGACCATTTCCGCACTGGCCTGTTGCAGCGCGATCATTCCACTTTCAACATCCTATGGAATCCTGGGGTTTGCAGTTTAGGGAGGGGCCTCCCGGCCATAGGCCATAGGATGTTGAAAGTGGAATGATCGCGCTGCAACAGGCCAGTGCAGAGACAGAGTTGGTGGTGTCCCTCCGCGGGCGTTCCCACTCCTCCTCCCCCCTCCCGCGGCTTCCTTCCCGCTCGCGTTTCTCCGCGCGGAGGCGCAGCGTGGACGGCAGCCCCCTCCTCCCCGCGGGGCTGCTATCTCGCAGGCTCGTCCGTCCCGCCCGCCCCCCGCCCCCTGCCCCCAGCGAAGCGCCCAGGGAGACAAATGCTCGGCCAAGCGGCAGGGAGGCTCTCTCGCTGAACAAGCTCGATCAAGGAGGGGGAGCAACGCCTCCCCTCCTTCCCCGGGACGGGATCTGGGATTTCGGGAGAGACGTCCAACACGGACGTAGAGCGTTCCTGCTTGGGCTGCTTTTCTTCTTTTTTCTATCGTTGCGTGTGTGCTGCGCCCGCGCCAGGCTCGAGCGTCTTTCTTATCGCGGCTTGGACCTCCGCAGCAAACGCCCGTCGGTCTGCAGCAGCCATCCTTGACCAGATTGTGCTTTTGTCCAAATTGAAGCAGGTAGGAGACCCGGCGCGGTTTGGTGTGGCAAACTGTGAAAGGAAAGAGGCTTTTCTCTCCCCACCCATCATTCCCCCGCCCCCCACGATTACAAACGTTTATGTGCTCCATAGCAGATTGTTGCAGAAATTAGCATGTGTAGAGCCGATCGTTTTGCAAAAAGAGGGCACCTGTCCATCCATCTATCAATAAATCATGTCGGGGGTTCCTGCTTCATTTGTTCGTGTTTCTTTCCTTCCTTAGGCGTTATCATTTAGACGGGGCATTTCGGTGTTGGAATTTTCCTTCCCACTTCCATCACCTCGGCTGGGCCCCCGGGGACAACCTGGAGCCCGATCCAGCCCCCCTTTTTACTTAGCAGTCAATCCCATTGAGTTCAGCGGGATTCAGAGTGACTGCAGACTTTGATGGGTGTGTGCTTTCCGTATGTGGGCTGTCTTTGGTTGGATGTGTTGAATACAGTGAGAGACTTTTCATTCTCCAGCGCTCCTTAGTATTGTAGCCAAGTACTGGAATGGGGTGAGATCACAGTTCCTTTCCAAGTGTGGAAGGGCTTTTCTAAAATATGGAGTCGGTGTGAGCATCAGGGCATTGCATCCCCTGCTGAGTTCTGTTAGTATGCCAGTCCGATCCAAATTTGTGCCTATCTATTGGCAGTGATGCCAGGAAGGCTTTTATTCTACGTTAGAATCTGATAGAAAGATAGCTTAAAGCAGCTCACTCTTTCTCAGCCTCATTGTCTTGCTTTGGAAAAAGTTGTTTTGGATACAGATGAGATATAAGTCTGGAAAGAACTTGGCTCAAGAATGGGTTGCTTAAATACTGACAGGGACAATTTAACTGTAGAGAATTGTCCCCTGGGATGGTTGTGATGGATGGAGGAAGTATTTTATATAAGATGACAGGTGCAGATGTCAAGGCTAGCTTTCAACCAGTTATGTGGACAATTGTAAAAACTTTAAGGAGTTCTGTTGTTCCTCCTTGGGATACCTGAATGAAGTTGAAGGACAGTATAGGAACCTGGCTGATCTATATGTGAATAAAGGAATCTTGGCAGTGGGTCTCATTGTAAAATGGTAAAACAGGAACATCATGTGTTACTGTATTATTATTTTTGAAATGTCATGTTATGTTCCTCCTATGAATTTTGCTTGATTTAGTGTGAGATATGTGGCTCAGTCCATGGACCTGATGAAGTACCTGATTTGCACAAACAAGGGAGCACATGGTGATGGTTTGAAATTTGAAACCCAAGATTGTTTCACATGGCAAACCAGTTGTGTATCAGTGCTTTCCATATATATATTTTGCCATGCCATGGAACACTGTCCAAAACCTGTAATTTGTGGTGGCAAATTGTTGGATCTGTGTGGTATGTGGGTTATATGGATTGCCACATGGAGCAGGCTTCTTGTGGTTTGGACTGAAGGAGGCCTGCATGAAGTAAACCAATGAAAAGGCTGAGAGCTTTTTGAAGGCTAAAGAGGCATGATATTTTTATGTCACTGTAATCTCAACGGCATAAAGGGAGCTGTTCCCATGGAGAAGAGGGTAACAAAGATTCAGTCTGCCTGATTGGTTTCTTGTCATATCTCTACAGTAGAACACAGGCCTTTGGTTTTTAGACTTTCATAAATAATAATAACTGTTGTACATTGAGGGCTTGTGAAAGCCTACATGGAGTTCTGACTCTCTCGCCATTAAAGTAATAATTGTGGGAAGTTTGTGGGATGATGGTAGGTGCAACAGTCTGGGAGTCTTTAAAAAGAAGAACAATAACACCCTCTTAGGGTGTTATTATGTTATTATGTGTTATGTGGCATAAGAGGGGCTCATATGCTATGGCAGAAAGCCAGCATGGTGTAGTGCAGAGCCTTCCAAACTTTTCATGTTGGTGACACACTTTTTAGACATGCGTCATTTCATGACACAATAATTCAGTTTTACTAGCAAACTGAAGGTTAAACTAACCCCTTGTAAGAGATACAGACACATACATAAATCGTAATAACAAAATGTATGGGGATACAACATATCTCATGAAAACCTTTCATATATTTTTTAAAAATATATGATATATAAATAATAACATACATTTCCAAGATTGTAGGCGACACACCTACACACTTCAGGCGACACACTAACATGTTGCTGCACACCGTTTGGAAAGCCCTGGTGTAGTGGTTTGAGCATTGCACTATGACCTTGGAGAGCAGGGTTCAATTCCTCACACAGCTATGGAACCCCACATGGTGACTTTGGGCACATCACACACTCTAAGCCCCAGAAAACTCTATGAGAGGTTTACCATGAGTCAGAAACAACTTGAAAACACAACAGTGTGTCAGGGCAGGTTATATAGGAAACTATGTACTTCACTTCCAACCCAAGAAAAGTGTATGTCTCAGTGAATGCATGTTCTGGTACAAGGTAATCAGTCTCCTTGTGCTGTACTTTAGGTGGAACCACTATGAACTATGCAATGGAAACACAATGGTCTGTTTCTGCTTTTTCTTTAATCCACGGGAATCACACAGCCATCGGGCTTCATATAGCCATTGGGGAATCCTGTATGACTCTTGGCCACTGGCTTCCAAGCCTTGATTTTTTTGAAAAAGAAAAATCAATTTGGCAGAACAAACCCTTTTGCAGCCAAAATTAGGCTTCAAGGGGCTATTAAAAGTTATGTTGGGAAGCATCACTCTAAAACAGTACAACCCCCCCCATCTTGAAGTATTCAGAAGTGACTTCTGGTTGCCTAGAATGTTACTTCCTGTTACTGGTAAGTGTTCCATTGTATCCTGCCAAGAGTCCAGAAGAGTGAAAGTGGCTCACCAGCCTTCAGAACATGGCCATCTTTGTTCTAACCCATTAAGAGCAAGATGGTTTAGTAGCCTTAAGAGCATAAGAAGAATCGCTACATGACTCCAAAGGCCTGTCCAGTCGAGCATCTTGGTTTTCTATCGTGGCCAACCAAACAGATATGTGCAGGTAAGCCCACAAGTAGGGCATGTGGACAACAAGTATCTTCTGCCTTTGTTTCCCAGCGACTTGCATTCAGAAGCATGCCACACCTGATCCTGCGCACAGTAAAAAGCCATTACTATAAAGCAGCCATGTATTGTTTAAATCTGCATGAATTTGCCTAATCTCGCTTTCAAGTCATCTTGGCAGCCATCACTAGATTTTGTACTAGTGAGCTCCACAGTTTAACTGTGAAGTTAATGATGTGAAAAGGTACTTCCTCTTGTCAGTCTTTGAATCTGCAATAATCGGATTATTCTCAGTACAGTTGCCCCCCTGCCACATTTGTGGGTTTATTTTGCAGGTTTGGTTATTTATGAGTGCCTCCAACTCCCACCCCCCACCCCCCACCTCAAGTGCATTGTTCCCAAGGGAACTTTCCTCTTGGCAGCTGAAATCAAGCTATGCAGCCTTTTAAAAACCTGCCTCTGGTCCTCCTCCTCCACTAGCTACTGCCTGACCAGCTAAATATGGCTCATGCCCCAATTTTTCATCATCGCACACCACATCCAAGAAAGGAGATCAGCAAGAGAGAGGACATATAGGGCTTCCATATTGACCCACCCCTTCTTTCCCTCCTTTCCCTGACCTGATTTAAACCTTGGGTGCACACTCACCCCACCATGTCTCAGCCCCCCTTCCACAGACACAGACACAGACACACACATTTTGATATTTGTGATTTTCCCACTTTTGCAGAGGTCCTGAGCCCCTAACCCCTGTGAATGTGGAGGGCTAACTCTACTGGTCTCGTGAAGGTGAGAGAAGAAATTCTCTCTATCCAATCTTTCCTCATTTTCTGCTGTTTTATGAACTTGTCTCATGTTTGTTCTCCCTTGCTTGCCTTTAGACAGACAAAATCACTGGGTGTTTTATCCCCTTTCCATGCAAGGAGTTGCTCCAGATCCTAATCATATTGATTGCCCCTTTCTGCAGCTTTCTCAGTTTTACAATGTTTCATTTGGGACGTAGTGATTAGAACAGTACATGGCATTTCAAGTTTGGTCACATCTTATTTATTGACTTTAAAACAATTTTCCCCTGCTTTTTAACCCTTCTTCCCAAAAAGGCTAGTAAAAGAAATGGCTTGTAAAAATGAGTTATAAACTAGTCTCTCCCCTCAGTTTTCGAATACAAAAGACTTGAGGAGAGAGACTGGGAGGAAAGAAGGAAAAAAAAGTGTGATAATGGTGGCTGATTCAGTTGTCCAAATTGATGAGAATTTAACTATTTCCATCTGATTGTACTCAGGTTTGCACTGCATCTATTCAGCTTTCTGACTGGCTTATTATTTGTTGGTATTTTCTTTCTTCTGTCTACTGTTTCTCTTTTCTTGTCTTCTTGAGTTCAAACAGAATGTCCATTCCTTTCCTTGTCTCAGCAGAAGATGGTTTCTGTGGTAGAAGCCCTTCAGCTGGCAGTTCAGGGAGGAAGGGGCCATGTGGGGAGATGGACAATGGCAGTCCACTGAGGGGTTTGTGCTCCTCCTCTCCAGTCTGGACAAAATGGTTCCCCAGAAGCCCTTTTTACCACAGATTGCTTTCTTGCTCTTAGGAAATCGCCTGACTCTGTGGAAATCTCAAACTTTGTCTGTAAATAGCTACCAATCACAACTGGGTCCTCCATTTTAATTCTAGATCTAACAGTGTTGTCATGGGCCATTCATTTTATTTCTAGATCTAACTGTGCTGTTGTTGTTCTTGTTGTTATGGAATTCCAGAAAATCACCAGTCATAAGGTCATATGAATACAGCATAACTGTCTGTATTATGGCTTATTGCTCAGAAAAGGGCTGAAATTGCACATTAGAGAAAAAGTGAGTATGTGTTTCATTTTCATATTCCAAGTGCACTGGTTAACTCTACTCTCATTGGTGTCTGTCACCCTTGGGTGGGTGCTGAGATCCCAAAACTCCAGATGACAACTCTTCCATCTAGGAAGGTATGAGCAGCCATTTACCATTTTCCACAGGGATCCCGGTACAGCCTGTCCCGGGAGGGCAGTGAGACAGGAGTGCTCCCCTCTGCACCAACTGCCTGCGGGAATGGAGGAGGTGTGATGGGCATGCCTCTTCCTTCCACAGTGCAGCTGGGCACTGTCCCACCTGGGGCAGGAAGCATGGCCACTTCCTGACCCTCCACAGCTCAGGCAAGTGCAGGAGGGGGACAGGAGGGCAGCATGATCACTGGTCATTGACAGGAAGAATCCATCAATTATTTACAGTGTGATTGTGCCTTCCTGGGGATGGGAAAACAATGGGACATGGATGATGTCATGCAGAACTGCTGTCCAGGTCCAGGTCCTTCTCCAGTCCCCAATGCAAGATGACAATGTCCTGTGGAAAGGGCCCTATGGGTCATAGCTGGCCTATGCAAGCTAAGTCTGCAGTTTAGAAGAAGAAACTTGCATGCAGGAAAATACATAGTGCCAAGGATCTGAAAAACCTTGTCTTTTGTAATACTAGAAGTTGTAGATTTGAACTGCAGGACTTTGTCAGTGTGGAAGTGGAAGAGAAAATGAACTGATCATTGATGTGTGTGTGTGTGTGTGTGTGTGTGTGTGTATTCATTATATATAAAAAGATTTTTTTCCCCTACAAAGGAGCTAGGAGGTGGATAGGTGGGAAGTTGTTCCTCTTCCCCTTCATATACAGTGTCTTCTCTTGATATAGAGTCATCTTGTTCCACCACAAGCTGAAGATTAAGCTTAGATCCTACATGTGTGAATGAAGCTTGGCACTGCAGAGTCTTGCCTTGTCTGCCCTAGCAAACATTCAAAGCCGTTTGTAGACCTTGGTTATAAAAATGGCTGCAGTTCTTCTAATGGACAACCTGGAGTGGAAAAGGGGATCATTGGATAGCTGTGTTGGGTCAATAGTATATTTGTGCACCATCTGGAAAATCCTGGCTTGGGAGTTTCCTTGGCTACTTAAGACTTAGTAGGAAATTATACGGAATCCTGGCAGACATATTTTCAGTTTCATAACATTTAGAATTGGACAGAACAAGACACTCATCCATATAGCTTTGGGAGGAAAATCATATTGGCAAGGTCAGGGCAGGATGACCTAATAGGGTTTCTTTTAATGTTGTGCCCTAAGATCTTGGGTTGACAGATGTTTGGAAAGAAGAAACCAAATTTAGAGTAATGCTGATTAATGAAAGCCTTCACATTTTATTTAAAACAGATCATTACTATCTAGTGCATTAAATCCAGTATGTATGTATACATAATAGTTTAACCTCGTGTGCCTAGTTTTGTTTCTTAGTACTCTTAGGTAGCCACAGAATCAAGATGTATATTAACATGCCTGTTTGAAGTTCGGTGCTGTTCTGTTTGCACGTTTGTTTCTTAAAGCTACATATTTAGAGATCTAAAATTATCTTTGTCATTCTTGACATCTTATTTAATTAACAAAAAGCTATTTGATTTAATATGTTGTGTTAAGGCAGGGACAGGCAAATTCCATAGGAACAGGGACCTCTTTTCAGATTGGAAAAGGGCTGAATGACCAAGGGGTGTGGCCTAAAGGAAGGGGTGGAGCTTCATAGCCTTTTTGTTTGTGTTGGTCACAACTGGTTTGTGCTGATTGTAGTGCTATAAAGGTGTATTCATGTTTATATGCCTTCAAATTACCTGTTGGCTCATGATGACCTTGAGAATTTCAAGGAGTTTTCTTAGGCAAGGAATATTCAGAGGTGATTTTGCCAGTTCCTTCTTCTGAAATATAACCTACAGCACCTGGCGTTCATTGGCAGTCTCCCATCAAAATACTAACCAGGGTTGATTGTGCTTAGCATTCAAGATCAGATAAGGGTATTTCAGCCCAGTGATAAAATTAAAGGTAATATAATTCTAATACAAAATTCCTGGGTGCCTTCAAATTACACAATTATAATGTTATTTTTCCACTTCAATTGCCATGGTTCCATACTCTGGAATCCTTGGGGTTATAGTTTAGTCACAGACATTAGAGGAGCTCTCTGGCTGAGAAGTCTAAATGCCCCTTCCAACACTGTAAATCCTGGGATTGAATGAGATGGCCCCATAGCAGTTAAAATGAATGGTAGCACTAAAGAGGGAACTTTCTCAGTGTAGATTATGGCTATCTTTTGAATATCGTGGTACACTGAGTCTGGTGTGCGGCCCATCTTGATGGTTATAAACAAAAAGAGCAGAAGCTACCTAGTGGTGTTGAACTTGCCTTGAGTTCTTCTATCTTTTTCCTTGAAAATTATTTAAGCAAAAAAGTGACAGAGGCCATTTCCGCACTAGATTATTATAGTTCTCTTATTCCGCTTTCAACCTCCTATGGCCCCTCCCTAAACTGCAAACCCCAGGATTCCATAGGAGGTTGAAAGTGGAATGAGAGTGCTATAACAGTCTAGTGCAGAAATGGCCATAGACATTAAACTCACTCTTGTAAGAGCAAGAAGGATAAGAGGTCACTCTCAGTTATCTCACTGTTAAAAAAGGAGAACAAACAAACAAACAAACAAACGACCCTGACAATTGGGCAATGTTGTTGAGAGACCACAGTGGTCATGATAGATTCAAACTGGTGGGAATGGGTTGGAGGGAATGGAGGAAATGACAGAAAATGATTTGAAAAGAAAAATAGAAGTAACTGGCCAGAGTGCTGCTTAAAAAGAAGGCCTGAGGGGAAACCAGAAAAGTGTTCAGGCTTAATATGACGGTGTATTTTTTTTAACCACAGTAACAGTGAACTGTTGAACTGTTTGTCTGTGTGATGGGGCCAGTCTCAGTGCCAATGATGTATTTAAGTCTTTTATTCCAAGTCTTAAGTGAAGTCTCAAGTCCTTGAAGATACTTTCATCTCAAGTCTCAGGTCAAGTCTCAAGTCTGGAAGCCAACTTTATACCCCAACCAAAATTCCAGAATTATTGGATAGAGTGAAATAAACTCAGTTTTAACAATTTAAGCAGAGTCGGCTCTCCACCTTTGCAATTTTGCCATCTGCAGCTTCAGCAGTGGGGAATAGGATCCTATCCCACTCCCCATTACTGAGAATTCAAAAGCTTTAGAAGGAAGGCTCCTTTTTCCTCAAGCCCATTGCCTAACACATTTGCTGTTCCCCTCTGAGAAATGCACCTGCAGTCTGGGAACGAGTCTTGTCTTCTGCTCTTCGGAAAAGTTTTAGAATGCTCCTCTGATATGCAGCAGGGACAGGCTGCTGAAGAGACCTCAAGCCCATTGCCTAACCTGTTTGCTGTTCCCGTCTGAGAGATGTGCCCACACTTTGCGGTTGAAAGATTGTCATGTGACCAGTAGGCAAAAAGAGATTGAGGTGTTGTTCAAAGTCGTAAGATTTTTGGATGAACGCATTATGTTACTGAACCAAGGGCATCAAGTCAGTCATTAAAAATATATAAGCCTTGAGTCGAGTTGAGTCAGTGCATCATTTATGGTCAAGCTGAGTCCGAGTCGAGTCACTGAAGTGACTTAAGTCTGACTTGAGTCCGAGTCTATTGACTTGAGTCTCTATCGCTGCTCAGTGGTTTTTGCTTTGGGGTGGGATTAGAGGGAGGGCTTATCTTGGAGAGTGTGGCTTAGCTCACTTGCATGAGTCCTTTAGTGTTTCCATCTACTAGCATAACTAGCCCACGTGTTCAGTGTTTATGGTCCTATGTGGCCTGAGATTTTGCTCTGGGTAGGCTCCTGATCCTCCCTTTGGGGCAAGGGGATACCTTTTACATCTTTTCCAGCTCTACAAATCTGGGTTGTAAAAATGGTTTGGGTATCTTTTGCAAGGGCAAAAGAAATTGAGGGCTAAAAGTGGTTTGGTGGATTTTTGTTCTGGTGGCATATTTGTTCCGTGTTATTACATCTGAAGCTGCATTGTATTGTTTAAAAAAAAATCTAAACAAAATAATTATGGAACAAAATACAATGTAAATTCTAGATAAATAAGTCACTTAGTCAATCATTTTGTGCTGTAATGTGCATGACATCAGGATTAGTGTAGATGCTGGGAGTGGGTAAAATATAATTGCAAACATTAAACATTCCACAAACAATTTCCATCAAGGTGTAAGTTTGTTTATTATAATGTTTAAAATTCAACATGGAGAACAACAGAGGGAAAAACATGTAATTGGCCAGATAGGCTCTTCTCTTGCTGCGTCCAGAGTATCAGATTATGCTACTTTTGTACTATAAGATCAAAGATTACATGAACTGAATTATTTTTTGGCACACTACAAGAAACATTCCAGAATGCTTCATGAACGTTATAAAACAAGTCATTATTTTTGCAGAGCAAATGATGCATAAAAATAGATTTTTCTTTGACTAGGCATCCACGTATGTTGCTGCCATGAAGAGCTTTTTTTGGCCGTTACTCTTAATGTTGTAATTCTTCTGCTTTAGCATTTGAAATGTTTGGTGGTTGAGGTTTTTTTTTAAATGCTTTTAATGTTTTGAGGGCTTTTAAAAGGTATGTCAAGAGAAATTTCACATACCCTCTTTTGAAAGGAAGAACAAGAAAATGTGATAGAACCCCAAGCCTCTTTCAGGTCTTGCATTGGATCTATTATGATGTGTTTTCCATGCAGAAGTACCATTTTTGATCATGAAGTTCTGTCTAAATATATTTAGATAGATAATAGCAGGTAATAGTAAATAATGATGAAATGATGGTGACATACAGTCAGCC
The DNA here is from genome assembly GCA_948472985.1 of Iguana delicatissima. Lineage (NCBI taxonomy): Eukaryota > Metazoa > Chordata > Lepidosauria > Squamata > Iguanidae > Iguana > Iguana delicatissima. The sequence continues at coordinate 228,102 of CAOKZL010001886.1, forward strand.
CTCCACATTTGCCATTTGTAATACTGTACAGGCTTACTCTATAAGCCTCTTGAGGCTGGAAGAGAGATTTCAAAGCCTTGCAAGGCAAGGCTTATACAGTAAGCCTCTAAAATTTTACAAATGGTGTCAGCTTCCTGCTTCTGCTTTGCAAGGGAATCTGGGTAGTGTGTTGCCCACCATGGATTCAAATATACAGTACAGTTCTCCCTCCACGTTTGCACGTTTGACATTTGTGAATTTATTTGCAAGCGTGCAAAGAACTTGCACAGAGGGAAAATGGAAGGGAATGGGAGTGGCAGAAAGCTTGTGTGAGCTTTCCTTTCCTCCCACAGAGCTCACTCCTTCCCCTTCTGATGCAAAACAGAAGGGAAAGGGGGATGGGGGAAAGCTGGCGCAGGCTTTCCTCCCCCCTCCGGAGCTCTCTCCTTCCCCTTCCAGTGGAAAATAGAAGAGAAAGAGAAAGGGGAATGGGGCAAAGCTTGTGCAAGCTTACCCTGCCATTCCTGTGCATTTCACCCTGGTGCAGAGAACTCGTGCTGAGGCAAAATGAAAAGGAAGGCGGGGGGGAAGCTTGTGCCAGTTTTCAGTGCCAGGGCAAAATGCATAGGAATGGTGGTTCTGGAGAGCTCTGGAGGGGGGAAGGAAGGCTGGTGTGAGCCTTCCCCCATGCCCCTATGCCCTTCCCTTTTGCATGGACATGGGAAGGGGGAGCCTTGGAATGGAATGGGGGAGAGTGGGTGAAGTTATTCATAGTTTTCCCACTTTTTTTGAGGGGTCTGCACCCCGAATCCTCGTGAAAGTGAAGGGACAATTGTATTGTGTGCATTTGAATCTGCAGTGGGTTAAATTCACGGGTCATGATCTTGTGGATACGTCAGGGTCATTGCACATATAAGGATTTTCATAGTGCAGTCCTACATATCCCCACAGAGGTGAGTCCTGCCGTCTTCACTGAAGATAATGCAATTCACTTGTATAGGATTGCAGCTCCATTGATCTTTGCAGGATGGGTGCTAGATCATGTTATGTTATTTTTGTGATACGGTTCCGCCTTTTGTCACTGATGCTGCCTGAATTTATTCACAATCAGTATCTGGACAGATGCTACAGTTACAGTCAGGCAGGGGAACCTTTGTTCCTTAGATGTTTCAATCTATAACCCCCAGAATTCCTGACCATTGACTATGCTGGAGGGAGGTAGTGGGAGTTGGAGGCTCAAAGTCTGGATTAGTTGCCACCATTCTTCTCTCTGTTGGTTTTATTGATTGATTTATTAAAATATTTATGTCCTTGCCCTATATCTAAGGGTTAATATGCGACAGATGTTCATCTGCATAAGCTGGTTACTGTCACCTCTAGAGTTTATGATTTCAGAATCAGTACCAAAAGTTGGAATGTTGTTGAGTTTTTCTTAAAAGTTCCCAGGCATCTATGGTATGAAACCTTAGTCCACTGGATGTTGTTAGATGCTACCATCCATCAGCTCCAATCAACATGGCTAGTGGTCAGAGAGGATGGGAGTTGTTCAGTAAAATCTAGAGAACCACTATACATAAATTGATCAGCTTGGCAACCTGAAGTATAATACATTTTACTATGTATGCACAGCATGTGTGCTTATTGTAGTTTTAATAAGCTTCTCCACCCATTTTTCCCTTCTGGGCACTATTCTAATATTTCCAAGCAAACACTATTGCTGAATTTAAATAAACTCCAAAATACACATGAAAATGCATTTGCCACCTTTAGAAATGTCAGATTTCTGGCACGGAGAGCAATTTGTGTTCCTCTCAGGTTTCTAGAACACTGTGTATTGCTAGTCGTAAAACTGTCTTTCTAATGCTTCAGAAAGTTAAAAATCTGCATAAAAATGATTACATCCCTGTAGGTGGACAGAGATTGGCCTGGGTTTAGGCCCTGCTAAGGAGTTTTGTTGCATACATCTGTTTAGGCTGTCTGTATGTCATAGGACAGAACAACACTCCTACCAACTAGAGCAGTGGTTCTCAACCTGTGGGTCCCCAGATGTGTGTGGACTTCAGCTCCCAGAAGCCCTGAGCATTGACCATAGCGGCTGGGGCTTCTGGGAGTTGAAGTCCACAAACATCTGGGGACCCACAGGTTGAGAACCACTGAACTAGAGTTTCTTCATGTGCAAAGAACAGAAGTTAAACATATTCATCTATTCTAGAGCACTTTCTAGATATATGAGGCCTACAATTTATTTCTTCAGGTTTTGCAAATATAATCACAGTGACCAGATAAAGCAGAAATATAATTATCAGATCAAGTCCACAAATCTGTAGGCAAGCTTCTTCATTTGTCTTTCTGGCCATTTCTATACTACACTGTTATAGAGCTATTATTCCACTTTCAACCTCCTTTGGAATTCTGGGGTTTGTAGTTTACTGAGGCCAAAGAGCTCTCTGGCTGAGAATATTAAATGCCCCTCCCTAAACTGCAAACTCCAGGATTCCATAGGAGGTTGAAAGTGGTATAATAGCTCTATAACAGTGTAGTGCAGAAAGGCCCTTAGTGTCTGTAGTGGGAGAAAAAATTAAAGAGTGTTTAAATCAGAGAACAGGAGCCCAACTCATAACAGTAAGTTATGGGGGGGGGAGAGAGAGAGAGACAGACAGACAGACAGACAGAATACAGGGGAATGGAGGCTGGGACAGAGGCTGGAGCCCAATAACATTATTCCTATGGGAATATAAAAGGGAATCCCTGAGTACCTCCTCCAGCATCCTCAGCTCTCCTTCCAGAAGGGCATTGGAAGGGTATGGCAGAGTCCTAGGTTTGAAATATATATGGGAGAAATATATATGGGAGGATGTAGAAAATAGAGAAGGAAGGCATAGAGAGGGTTGACACAGAAAGGGAGTGATGTTTAGAAGAGGGGTACAGCGAATATGTTGGAGTGGCATGATGGATGTAACAATCTAAAGATGGCCCCTAGTTGAGTACAAGGGCAGAGCTGGAAGCTTTGAAAACAGAAATGGCTATAGCAGTATCAACACAGAGAAACTCATCTCAAACAAGAGTGCAAAGTAGCCAAAAATGTACATACAGGAAAGGAGCTATGAGAGAGGCACAATTCAGGGACATACGCAGCAATCATGTTGACAGGGATAAGGGAAGCAGTAACTTGAACCTAGAGGGTGTTAGAGTGAGAGGAAGAATTAGGGCCCTTTTCGCATGGCATTTGCCATGCGAAAGGGAGCCTGGAGCGTCGCACGATTGTGAGGAGCGATCTGCACGATGCACTCACAATTGCACCACGCTCCAGGGCCCGGTAGGTGCCGCTTGCACACTTTTTCATTTTCGGCTTTCAGCCAAAAATGGTGCACAATTGCGTATTGCTCCAGGGCCCCATGCACACTTGTCATGTGTGCGGAGCCTCTGGGGCTGCGGCTCTTGCGCTTCCTGCCCCAGCGCAGCCTGGGAAATTTCCAGGCTATACTGTGGAAGGAAGAGGCGGGGCTCTCGCGCTACCTGCTTGGGAGCAGGCAGCTCGTGCGGAGCTTAAGCAGTGGGGACGCGAGAGCCTCTCGCTGGAGGCTGCTCACGCGATCCCCACACCCAGCGCCGAGAAAAGGTAAGGTGTGCAAAGGGCCTATGAGTGTATCTTCACTGCACATTTATAGCAGTTTGGTCCTGCTTTGATTGCCATGGTTCCATCCTATGGAAAACTAGAATTTAGTTTGGTGAGGTACTTAGAATTATCTGCTGTATGGAGCTCTAATATATTCCCTACGCTACAGTGCTAGAATTCTGTCTTTCCCTTTTGCTGTCCCATTCTCTGTCTCTGTCTCTTTCTCAGGCCATTTCTGCATTAGACTGTTACAGTGCTATTATTCCACTTTCAACATCCTATGGAATCCTGGGGTCTGCAGTTTAGGGAGTGGCCTTAAAGGCCCCTCCCTAAACTGCAAACCCCAGGATTCCATAGGATGTTGAAAGTGGAATAATAGTACTGTAATAGTCTAGTGCGGAAATGGCCCCAATCTCTCTCAATCTCCCTCAATCTATCTCTGTCTCTCTCTCTCTGTCTCTCTGTGAAGTACACCCTAGTACTGCTACTGCAGTAATTGTTTGACTGGAAATGCCAGGAATCTTTTTGTACTGGAAATACTTGCTCTCCTAATAAGCTAATAATTAGTTGATTTCAAATTTTCTGGAGTGCTGATGTCCTAAATACTCATTTTTAAAGTTTGCCGCTTTTATTGCAGCGTGCATGCAATGTGTGGTCAGTATATTGTTAGATTTCTTGGAACGGTCATCAGTGCTCATCCTCCCCATTGATTAGCTTGTTTTCTTTTTCTTTGATTTGTTTGTAAAGGGAAAGTGGAATCTCATGCTCCTTGATAAATGGAGAAATGACATCTATGGGTTCTTTTTTGTAGGCTGTATGAAATCATGGTTTCCAGAGAGCCATTGACTTAAATGGTTGTTGCTGCCAAGATCTTGAACTAGCAGTTCTGGCTTGTTACGTAGTGCAGTCACCATGCAGTATACATGGTTTGCCAATAAATCACACTTATCAAGTCAGGGTCTCCTGTGTTGTGATTCAGATTTGTTCCTTCCTCACTAGCTTTCTTAATGGCTAATTGCCCGTCTTGTCTGGCACAATGTAATCTTAATGTTGGTATCACTTGCCAGAACAAACTGCATTTAGGAATACAGATCTTCTGTGTTGCTTCAAATATTGGCATTCTACAAGAACTTCCTTTGTTGCAGACGAGGAGTCTGTGGGTTTGGTGGCCTCTGTTGAGTCATAGCCAGAGTAGAAGTTCAGTTTTCTCCCATCTGAAAAAAAAAAAAATAGTTTCGGTGGTGTTAATTCCACCCTTGGTAAAATGCTTTGAAGACTTTAATAGTTGCCTATAGTTTGCAGCCCCTCACTTCATTATCAACCCATCCCTTTTCTTTTCCCTAAGCAGGGAAATAGAGCCAATTAGTAATGTAGTTCTGATTCACTGTGCTTTCCCATATAAATTTGCTTTCCCATATAAAATGTGAAACACTACTGTTATAATTGAAATGATGCTTCTACAGGTTCTGCTGTTCCAGTATTTGTAAACACATTTTAGAAGGATTTGATTGACTCTTTCTTAAAATGACTGCTAACATTCCAGAACACACAAGGGCTGAGAGTATGGCCATTTCCACACTAGCCTGTTATAGTGCTATTATTCCACTTTCAACATCCTATGGAGTCCTGAGGTTTGCAGTTTAGGGAGGGGCTGGCAAACCCCAGGATTCCATAGGATGTTGAAAATGGAATAATAGCACTATAATGGTCTAGTACAGAAATGGCCTGTATCTCATGTATCACAAGAATTTAGACATCAGCATAATTACACATCATTGCAGCTTATTCAGCATTCAGAACACTTCACATACATAAGATTTGTAACCTTCGCAGTATATAATACATATTGCAGAATGGCTTCTGAGGCTTAAAGTGCTCAGGCTATGTACTCATTTAAGCAATTAGTCAGGCGTCATTTCTGCACTACACTGTTATAGTGCTATTATTCCAAGGCCCCTCCCTAAACTGCAAACCCCAGGATTCCACAGGATGTTGAAAGTGGAATAATAGTGCTATAGCAGTGTAGTGCAGAAATGGCCAGGGTTATGTTGCTCAGAACTGGCATCCTTAACCAGCACATTTCTGTGCACATCTATCTGATTGTGTGAAAGTCCTTGGAGAAAGAAACCTGCAAATAATGACTGGCTTCAGGTGCTTAGCAAGCTGCCTATGTGCTTCAGCCATCATGTTCAGCAGTTAATGACCAGTAGTGTGTCTTATGTCAAACTAGTCCTTCTAGGCAGGTTACAGAGTTAGATCACATCCTGTGTAATTTTGTTATGTATAATGAATGATGAATACTTTGTAGTTTCCATATGCTGTAAGTATGTGTGGTATTATTATCTCCAAAATGGTGAATGACATAAAGTGGACCTTTGGTCATCTAGACCTGGTCTGTCCTTTCATTCATCAATTCAGAGATATTTTTAAAAAGGTTTCCAGTGCATAAGCCAAATGTGATGGCCTGATTCACGTCACAGTGCAACATGAGAGAAGTGTTAAGTTTGTCTTGGGATAACAGGCTAATCTAAATGACCTTTAACATACTTTGAGAAGACTGGAAAAACATTGAAATTGTACGGCTTTGGCTTTAAAATTGAGAAGCTCAGCTAGCAAAGGGACATGAAGGAGCTGCAGCACGCAGTATGTTTTCAATTGCCCATGAACCAGTTGGATATAACCGACTCAGGCTGGAAGGAGTGAATTATATAGATGATGTGAAAGCCAAGAGAAAGTGGTGGCTTGCTACATATACCATTGGATCTGGGCTGTTTTGATTTCCACTAGTTACAGTTAGGGATTTAAAATACAACAGGGCTATTTGTGTTTCAGGGTGTTAGAATGATTTTGGATTGCTTCTTGGAAGCTGCAAGTGGTTGCGTTCTGGTGATTCCTAAGTCTGCACCAGGATTTGCAAGGAGAGCTTTTTGCATGGCCTCTGTGCAGGTATTCTTATTCTTATTCTTATAATTAGCTATGTCTTGACTTTTCCCCAGTTTGGGAACAGATCACAATAGTTAAAACAGATATAGCTGTCTACCTGTAGAATCATTTCTCATTAACATGAAAGCTCTTATCAGGATGATTGAGTGTAATTAAAGAATCACTAATGCGTTTGGAGTGCTTAGCAAGATGTTATTGAAATTTGTAATGCCCTAGTTCTGTGTACATATTTTGTGGCTTCTGATGCATTAGTATTACAGATTGGGCTCCATTTGCCTTCATGGCTTTATTAAAACGTTAGCGTTCAATAGACCATGTACTCAAAGTCAGCTGGTTTATAGGCACATGTGCAGAAGTTTTTTTGAATGTTGATTCATTACTATTGATTAACTTCTTACTGACTGCTGTGCGCTGCATGACATGCCACGTCCCAAGCAGTCTTTTATCTGGTGCATGTCTTCTCTGGGCAATGAAATCTCTTGAATTCTTTCTTTCTTTCCCCAGATATTTGGTGTGTTCATTGTTTCTCCTTGTTGAGCATTAGAGCCATCTAAGGGCCAGGATGGGAGTGGGAGAGTTGGATTACCAGGTTCTCCAACATGGCTGGTGGGTGTGGTAGAGGTGAGATTAAGTTATGATTCCCAGGTCCCACTATGATAATATTTATGGTTGTAGCACCATCAGTATGTGTGTTAGCATTACGAATTCAGGGTCCAGCAGGGAACTCTCAAGGAACAAATGAGTAGAGGAAACTCTCAAGTACCAAGATGATCCTAAATCATGCCAAAGGGATTTTGGCTGTCACAGATTTAGGACCAAACTCTGTGTTCTAGATAAACAGTACAGTCTCTCTAAGAGCCACTTTTAACCATGGTGTACTAAGATGCTTTGTCTAGAGCAGTAGTTCTCAACCTGTGGGTCCCCAGATGTTCGTGGACTTCAGCTCCCAGAAGCCGCAGCCACTATGGTCAATGCTCAGAGCTTCTGGGAGCTGAAGTCCACGAACATCTGGGGACCCACAGGTTGAGAACCACTGGTCTAGAGCTCTTTCATTTTTTAAATAAACTGATTTTTCCTGCCAATCTTCTCTAGCTTTTCTTTGTGTTATTCTGCCTTGATTATGGAATTTGTTTTAAATTAAGAATTGTCCCTCTAGTTATAATAGGTCATTCGTGTTAATTTGGAAGGATGGTTATAACTTGATACTTCTGTGTTTTGATTTTAGTTATCTTCTAGGTTATATTAGTATTGGTGGTATGGAAAAGCATATTGTAGTAATAAACAATGAGCAGGTTTCTTTAATAACCTTTTCTTTTTGGCACTTCTTTTTCTCCCCAGTATAATGATCTTATTTGTATTGAAGATCATGTTCTTACATAATTATGTTGCTGTCTTTTCAGCTGGAAAAGGTAGCCTAATAATGTTATGATGCTGGTATTATATGCTGTGGTGAGTTGTGCAGGTATAGCCCCATTTTAAGCATTGCAGTGCATTCATAAGCATGTTTACTCACAGGTAAAGCACCCAAAACCAGTGGCGTATCTAGCAGAAACAGTGCTTAAGGCAAGTGTGGAAATTGCACCCTTACCTTCTTACCTCTCCCCCCACCTTCCACCCCTACATGCACATTTTTCCAGCCCCTGGCATTGGTGCATGGGGCAGGTGCCCTGCTTGCTCCACCCTGGTTATGCCTCTGCTCTAAACACAGTGCACTAAACCCTAAGCTTGCTCCATAGTAAGTGTCATTAGGACTGAAAACATAGGCACTTACAATCCACAAGGCGTATTTCCACATGATTAGAATACTGGTACTATGGAAGCTGGCATTTATGCTTTCCTTCTCTGCCCTTTCCCCCATATATATAGGAAATTCTCTGAAGTTGATGTTATCTCCACTAAGCAAAAATTTCCTCTGTGATACATGTGTTTTATCCAAGTAGGCTAATAACAACAGCTGCTGGTGGTGATAATGTGGAATACATCTGAATCAGGAAAATGGCTGTGTGTGAAAAGGTACTCCCTATGGCCAGAATTCATAAGATAATCATGAATGTGGAGCCTAGAGTTACGCATTTGTGATAGATTCATATTCATGATTCCTATGTATTCACTAGTTTAGGGAACATAGAGGGTCTGTGAAAGTTCTCCAGTTCTCACTTACTGGGCAGCAGCCACTGCAAGTGACAGAGGTCTGTTCCCCTGTTGATCAGCTGACTGGCATTTCCACCCCTCTTCCTGTAAGTGATCTCCAGTTTGAGGGGGAGATTGTGTCAAGGACTCTGACTGTTGTACTGGACTCTGACTGTTGCACTGGAGATCACTCATGGGATGGAGTGAAAATGTTTGTCTTGATCAACATAGGAACAGGCCTCTGTTGCTCACAGAAGCTGCTGCCTGGTAAATGAAGATTAGGGGTGGTTAGGCTGAGAGTCACTATGTAGCTACGTAACTATGGTGGTTATGAATTCATAACTGCCTTTAGTGAATTCTGGCCTATTTTCTTTTGTACTGTTATCTGGTCAAAACTGAAACCCATATGGCTTTGAAATAATGGTACAAAAGGAAGATTGTTAGCAGATCTGATCATGGATTGCTTGCCTCATAGAATTATAGAGACTTATCTCTTTTTAGGATAGAGTTAAAACCTTGATAGATGAAAGAAATGCTGTGAATGTAGCATATCTTGATTTCAGTAAGGCCTTTGACAAAGTTCCTGATGACATTCTTGCAAAGAAGCTAGTAAAAATGCAGGCTAGACAGGGCTACTGTTAGGTGGATTTGTAATTGGTTGACCGAACGAACCCAAAGGGTGCTCACCAATGGCTGCTTTTCATCCTGGAGAGAAGTGACTAGTGGGGTGCCACAGGATTCTGTCCTGGGCCCAGTGCTATTCAACATCTTCATCAATGACTTGGATGAAGGAGTGGAGGGCATGCTGATCAAATTTGCGGATGATACCAAACTGGGAGGGGTTGCTAACACACCAGAGGACATGGTCAAAATTCAAAATGACCTTGACAGATTGGAGAACTGGGCCAAAGCTACCAAAATGAATTTCAGCAGAGAGAAATGTAAAACCCTACACTTAGGCAGAAAAAATGGAATGCACAAATATAGGATGGGGAACGTGTGGCTGGATAACAGTACATGTGAAAGGGATCTAGGAGTCTTGGTAGATCACAAGTTGAACATGAGTCAGCAGTGTGATGCGGCAGCCAAGAAAGCCAACGCGATTCTTGGTTGCATCAATAGGAGTATGGTGTCTAGATCAAGGGAGGTAATGGTACCACTCTATTCTGCCTTGGTTAGGCCTCATTTGGAATACCGTGTCCAGTTTTGGGCACCTCAATTGAAGAAGGATATCGACAAGCTGGAGCATGTCCAGAGGAGGGTGACCAAAATGGTGAAGGGTCTGGAAGCCATGCCCTATGAGGAGCATCTTAGGGAGCTGGGTATGTTTAGTCTGCAGAAGAGAAGATTAAGAGGGGACATGATACCATGTTTTAATATTTGAAGGGATATCATGTCGAGGACGGAGCGGGCTTGTTTTCTGCTGCTCCAGAGGCTAGAACAAGGAGCAATGGATTCAAGCTGCAGGAAATTCCACCTGAACCTCAGGAAGAACTTCCTGATGGTTAGAGCTGTCCGGCAGTGGAATATGCTGCCTCAGAGTGTGGTGAAGTCTCCTTCTTCGGAGGTTTTCAAGCAGAGGCTGGACGGTCATCTGTTGGGAATGCTTTGATGTGTATTCCTGCATAGTAGAGGGTTGGACTGGATGGCCCGTGGGGTCTCTTCCAGCTCTATGATTCTATGATTCTAGATGGAAGGGACTGCAAGGACCACCTGGCCCATCCCACTGCCATGGCACAATATGCAATTAAAGCACTCCTAAGAGATGGTTATCATACTCCTGTTTATAGGCTTCCAAAGTGGAAGAGTATGCCCCCCTCAAAGGCAGTCATTCCACTGTTAGACAACTCTTAATATCAGGAAGTCCTTTTTAATATTTAGGTGGAATCTCTTCTCATATACCCTGAATCTATTGGTTTGTATTCTAATCTTGGAGCAGCAGGAAACAAGGTTGCTCCATCTTCTACGTCACAGTCCTTCAGATATTTAAAGATAGCTATCATGTCATCTCTCAGGGCCTTTCTGCACTACACTGTTATCGTGCTATTATTCCACTTTCAGCATCCTATGGAATCCAGGGATTTGCAGTTTAGGGTGGGCCTTTAGAATTCTCAGCCAGAGAGCTCTTGGCCTCAGTAAACTACAAAGCCCAGAATTCCACAGGATGTTAAAAGTGGAATAATAGCACTATAACAGTGTAGGGCGGAGAGGCCCTCAGCCTACTCTTCTCCAAGCTAAACATAGCGAGCTCCCTCAGTCATTCTTCATAGCACTTGCAAAACTTCTGACAATTGTTGACCGGCTGCCTGTGGTCCTGGGATTTTCTACAGCCAGCCTCTCTTTTTCATTTGAAATAAGGTGAGACATCTTCTTCTTCTGTTAGAAACTCTCTCTCTCTCTCTTGAAATGAGAACTGGCACCCTGAAGGTCATTTTTCTTGCTTCCTGGGTCCTTGAGGTCTAAGTACCAGATCCAGGAAAAGATATTGAAGGTAGAAAGCTAATGTGAGTGACAGGAATCCGGGGGTTGGAACTTCAGAGTCAACCTGGAAAGACCTATTTCTTTCCAGGAAACTTGCTGTGGAGTGGCAGCTAATGGCTTGCACACCAGCACTGGTCTACAGACTACCACGCTGAGCAGTGCTGCTGTACATAGTCTTGCATAATAGCCTACGTGCTGCATAGTTTTAAGAAATAATGTCAGCGGAATAAAGATACAGACACCTTGTTTTAAACATTTTATGCATTGTTCTAGAGAAGAAAATATTCCATAATAATTTTTCCTAACTTTTTCCAGAAAAAAATAAAATAAAATAAAATATTTTTTTTTTCCTTTGGGAAAAAATTGAGAAAATATTTTTTTCTGCATTTTCCCATTTTTTCTCCTCTTGGCCTTCACAGCTCATTATGCTTCTGTTCTCCCATTGACTTCTTCTGTGGGGGTTAAGCAATGTAGGTATGAGCAAGACTGCACCTTGAATGGTGGGTGATTTAGATGTAATGATCTCAGCTTAGAAGTAGTAATGTGGTCATGTGCTTTCCTGCACACTTTCCCCCATGTTCTGGTTTTCATATTTCTTTGGTCATTTGTTTAAGCCACAGTTCCAATTACATTTGAAACAAAGAGCTGTGTATTTTTTGTTTCCTAATTGTGGTATCAAATTTAAACTGAGATTAAACAACAGTTTAAATGACAAGTTTCCTAGTCTGCGTGTAATGGAAAACTTAAAAGTGCGAAAGTGGATGCATCCTGGCAGTGTTGACAGGGAACAGGAGAGTACAGTCACTTAATGCACCTAGTGTTTATTAAACCATGGCCCTTTCCACACGTGGAAGGAGAAACTGGGTAAAATGCGCAGAAACGGAGCTTACCAGAAGCCGGGTAAGTCCGTCGCGCCGAGGAGCAGCGCGAGTTCGCTGCTCCACACTCCTGCGGCGTCCGGCAGCGTCCAAAATGGCGGCTTACGACTGGCGGAGGCTCTCCACCAACCAGAGAAGCTCATGAGCCGGAAGTCCGCCCCCTGGCAGATCTGCAGGCATGCACTTGTGCGCACCTGCAAATCTACACCGGGGCGCTGCGATGGGGTAGAACGGGGCTGCACGCTTGTGTTTTGTAAAAACCACTTGAAAAGTGGTTTTTAAAAAACACGTGGCACCACCACTTCCGGTCGCTTCAGGGTGGTTTGAGGTGTAGAACCTCAAAATTATAAACGCCCCAGCGCACTCCATGTTAGAGGTCGCTCTACACCGTTTTAATTACCCCATGTGGAAAGGGCCCATGATTCTTATATCAATCTGAACCCCCAAATAGGCAAATGGAAGACACTCCATTAAGCCCACAAAACAATTAGTCAGCATGTTTGCAGCTTACATTTCTCTTGACAGCAATTACACTGCTGCCAAATTTATTTTGATTACTATCCCGTTAAAACTCTAGCATCTGTTGCTTGTGAAACCCAAGGCTTGTCAATGTTCACAAAAGTCATTTGTTTTCTCCTTCTTTCATCTTCTTTCTGGGCTCACAGGTAACTTTAGCTTGGCAGTGTTACTCCATTGCACGGCAGTATCGTCTCTAATGGCCAATGAGTGGCATTCTTTTCATTCTGCCACTTGGCTGCTCTTTACAAAGAAAAGGAAATGATTATTTATTTCCATATACCTGAGCCCTGAGGAAGTTTTGCATAACCAGACTAAAACTTGGCATCACTATTAAGTAGGTTCTCAGATTTTTGTAGAACTGAAGACATTTCAAAATAAGTCATTGGCAATGCTACTAATCACCAGGCTTTGTATAAACAATTATACCTTTACAAAACAGTCAGTAGGAATTGGTTACAGACCTCAGCATTTTTTTATGGTGAAAATATTTTTTTAATGAATGAAAGCAGTTTGTACTTTTTTATTGATTTGGGTAAAATAATCTTTTCACTAACTCAGTACTATGTGATGTGGGGGACCAGTAATTATCTTTTTATTAATGTGCCAAGGATATGCAGTACACTTGTGCCCATTGACTACAATTGTTATTTCTTTCCTGGAAAATCACTAGGGACTGGCAGCCTGTGACTCAAGGTCCAGCCCTAGTCCTGGGGCCACCACTTTGAGCAACACTACCCTAATCATTTCCTAAACTGTACATAATAAAGAATAATTCAGTTCATTATCATGAGATGTTTCATTTCATAGTGTAACATAAGCAAAAATGACAGATTCCTGTAAATTGGGGTGGGGTGAAAATGAGGGAAGGAGATATAAAGATGATAGGATACATCTGTGCACATGTATTGCAACTACAGTAGGATTAATCTTTCACTATTGCTGTCTGTCCATAATAAGGCACTCTGATTCAAATGCCTTGGTTGATTTTCAGAACTACAGACCTGAGCTGCAGTTTAAGTTTAGGTGGAGGGCTTCAGTCAGAGATTGGCACTGTTGAGGCTAAACCAAGGCTGATACATCAGTTAGATGCCCGTGCAGCCAGCTACCTGAACCCTCTGGCCATTGGAAAGAAGTGAGTGGGTGAGAGAGTGAGAACAGATGGCAAGATGGAAGTTCGTCTCCTAACAATGACTCCATCATTTGTGTGTGAGTAGAAGGCCAGCTCACTGAGGGGATCTTGCCTAAGAGCCTCTGAAAGCTCAGTGCTGGCACTGATTAACTCAAAAGCTAATCCAGTTTCCTGCTATTCGACCCTAACTGTAGGCTGTAATTGAGTATGATTATCATGTTGTAATTGAAACCATATTTGCAGATAGTCTGGAAATAACGTACTGATTGGCAAACCTTGTTCAGTAAGTTGGATTGTGTGAGAGTTTGTTACGCGTATTTTGTGCAGTGACATTTTTTCTGTTCTACTGTCACATCAGTATGACATCTTTTATACAGCTCAGCTTCAAAAGATATGGTTAGGCTCTAAGAAATTGCAAAAAAATGCTTAACATTTTTGTTGTTGTTGTGTGCTGTTTGTGAAATGGTCTAGCTAGGAGCTGGACGTGTATTGCATTCATCCTGAGATTTACCGCTTTCAGAAACTGCTACAGAACAGGGAAAATTGCATACTTATTTCTATATACCTACAATGACTTATGCATGCTGAACTAAATGGAGTCCTGTAGACTTGTTACGGTAAGCTCTGGTCTGTACCCATTGGTGGCAAATTCACTATGTAAGGCCAAAAATGAATAGAAGTCCCACGTGGCTTGTTATCTCTGATGATTGCAAGTTTTAGTTTCTTATGCTGATGCTCCTTTAGAAATATGTGCAGACATTTTTGCTTTGTAAGTTCAGCTATGTCTCATCTGATATCATTAAAATTATGTATAGACACCCTCCACATTTATGGGTTTCACTTTCACGGATTTATTTGTGAGCTTCTTCAACCCTTCTCCTCATCAAGTGCTTCTTTTCCAAGGGAACCTTCCCTCTCAGTGGCTCCAGTCAGGCCACACGTCCCCATAAAAACCCACTTCTTGCCCCCTTCTCCACCAGCTGCTACCTGGCAGGACAGACTGCAACTCAATTTCTCAGCAACACAAACCCCTTCCTAATTCCCCACACACACCCAAGGAAGGAGATGAAGAGAGAGGAAGTGTAGGGCTATCACGTGGTCCCACTCCCTTTCCCTCTCCTTGAGTGTCCTCTCTCTGTGCCATGTCTCAGTCCCACAGACATTTTGATATTTCCCATTTTTCCACTTTTGTGGGGGTTCTGTGCCCCTAACTCTAGCGAATATGGAGGGCTGACTATAATGCAGTAAATAAGACCACTCAGGGTATACGGTGACTGATTTTCTAGAAAGTTCTAACAATTCTGATAATGTTGTGTTTAACTGAATTTAATACAATTGTATTAAAACAACTTATGTTTTTTTTCCCCAGTTTATTTCAGGATTTGAAGTGCTGGAAATACTGTATACATGGCAAAGAACATAAAATTTCTTTCAACAGTTTTAATGTTGTTGTTGCCTGATTATGTATCAGCTGAAGATGGTGATATAAGATCAAGTAAGCATCAACATTATTTTCTAACCGTGGCTTATTGGTGAAAAATGTAGACCGCTAAGGAAGATTGCATTCTCTGCTTCTGCCTATCAGATACATTGCAATGGTTTGATTTAAAATATCATAAAAAATTGGTGGTGTATTTTGTCATGGAAATACGTACCTTGTAAATACACTTTTAGATTTAGAATATTATATTTAAACTACATGGTATGGCAATTCAAAAATCATAACTTCAGACAGCCCTGGGGGAAAAGAATCCAGTGTTCTTCCTCCAGTTCCTTTACAGGAAGGAAATGTTTTCCTAAAGCTGAGGAGAAGGGCCCTATTACTTTGCTTTTCTTCCCTACTTTCTCATCTAAACTGCAGACTTTCCTTGCATCTGCAGTATTACTTTCTTATGGCTTCTTCTTAACACTTTGGCCCAGTTCTGACATCATATTCAGCATCCAAACAACTGTAGTCTCTTGAGTAAGAAATATGCCAGGTTTCCTCTCTTCGTATTGTGTAGTGGGATTAAAGGAGCCTTCCTGGTTTGTTGAACCACCATTCCCTGTAGTGTCTGAACCAGGAAACAGGTTTAAGTGCTCTCTACAAACCAGGTTGCAATTCATCATACTTGGTCGTGAATCTGAAGGGTTTCCCCCCTGCACAATGGTCAAGCAGTCCATGTTCTAAGCTGCTATCAATCACATCTTTGCTTGCCTCAAAATAAGCTATATTTAATGATGCTGTGTAGAAGCAATGTGGCAAGCCTGAGGTTACTTAACAACATCTCTGTTTTATACATTATGTTTGGTTAAAGCCAGCAATAAAATTGTGGAATTCAGGTTCACTAGCAAGTGAAAGAAGACCAAAACAATATGAATACCTGCCTTATATCCGCAGCAGAATTAATATCAGTCTCGGGAGACACAAGTTTGATGGGGAAACATTGTGTGGAAGCAGGTTAGTCTCTTCCCAGCCTAAGCATTATTGCCCAGATGCACTTCCCCCTCCCTTCTCTTCTGTGACTACTTTGAAATTTTTAACAAAATTTCTGGAAAGCCAGTCATGGATCTTCTGTGTCTTGTGTAGTTTGGCCCCACATTCCATTTTGATCAAAGGAACTTGCTTGTTTCATCATAATATGTGTTGGACAGCGGCCCTCACCTCCAAATAAACTTGCTTGTTGAATATCTTTAGCTGTGTTTAGTGAGAGCCAAACTAAACTCTGGCCATTTCTGCACTACACTGCTATAGTGCTATTATTCCAATTTCAACATCCTATGGAATCCTTGAGTTTGCAGTTTAGGGAGGAGCCTTTGGAATTCCCAGCCAGAGAGCTCTTTGGCCTCAGTAAACTACATACCCCAGAATTCCACAGGATGTTGAAAGTGGAATAATAGCACTATAGCAGTGTAGTGCAGAAATGGCCTCTGCCTCTTGCCTTAAGCTGATAGAGCTCTGTAGTGTATGTGGGCTTAGATTGCCAGATCTGGTCCTGGTCCTGAGTTTTTGTGGGTTATCTCCAGGTGAGGGACAAAGGTGCAAATTCTCCGGTTTTGGTGGACTCAGCTCCAGGCAAGAGGAAAGTGCTTTGTGCTTGTAGAGCAGCTCAGCTTGTAGAATAGCAGTTTGCTATTTTCTTGCAAGGCTTAATTGATTTGTTGGTGCAACTTGCAAAGACTCTTGGGGTGTCTATGTATTTACTTAGCTTCATCCTTCTCTCCCAGTCATTATGGAATTGGGGGCTCAGTCTTTGCTCTGCGTTCACTTTATGGTTAGATGCAAGTAAGCCACAGTTACCTGTCCTCTCTTCCCAAGTAAGCGTGAAGGAAGAATCCTCTAATTTCACCTTGATCTGGGAATAGTCTCTTCTGTCTATATTTCTGTCTTAATTTCAAACAGGAAAATATGTGTTCTCTCTCTGTCTCTCTCTCTCTCTCCCCTTCCTCCTCCCTCTCCCTTTCCCTCTCTCTCAATCTCTCTCTCTTGTATTTGAATGACAAGCTATGAGCACTGTGGTTGGTACTTAACGTATAATGCTTAATTATATCACTGAGCACTGTCACTAGATCTCAGGGTTTGGCCCAGGAAACTTGGGGCCTGGGATGGTCTTGAACGGGCAACCCTATGTGGGTGTAAGATCCAGGGTTTTCAGATAAGCTGTTAAATCATGTAAAGTCTCAGTTTTGGTAGGTTTTATGCCCACTTCCATTTTTTACAAGAGGGACATCTAGGGCTCAAACAGACCTGTGGGAGGGGGATGGCCTTCATATGACCAGCATTCCTCTTGATGTTTTCTTTGGGGAGAATTAGCCATGTTTACACCAATTCTTTCTGGGTTGGTAGGGAAGAAGTTTTCAGGATTCACACCAAGGGCCTAATTGTAGGGCATTCATGTCCAGGAAAAAAAAAGGGAGGAATTTCAAATTGGATGCTTGATTTATTTTTTCATGATGATTTGAAATCATCTATTTAGGTTTCCTTGCTTTCATCTACCCACTCTTGTTGCATGTAGGTTGCAGTCTTGCAGCTCTTGCAACAAGATGAGAAATAGTTGGCACATACGTTAGAAAATGCCTTTCTTTGTGATAGAAGAAAAATAGGATTCCTATGCACATTTGAAACTCCAGGTGACAGGCAATTCCTGTTGATTTATTTGATGCAAGGAATTTACCATTCATTGTGCAGAGACAGGGGAACCCACAATGAATAGAAGCACATAAATGAAGACTATATGAGGGTATATTAATCTGGTACACTTTGGTACATAGTTAGGTACTATGTGGTTAGAAACAACTAAATGTGGTTAGATGTGACCACTTCCTGAGAATATTTGAAAGCTTGTGGTTTCACTCTGGTGAATTGTCATAACCACAAACCACACTGCAGGATTTTAAATGGTTTAAACATGCCCTCTGTACTATGGAAAAATTATGTATTTTGCTACATCTGCCCCCCCAGCAATTAATATTTCTGACAGAAAGTTCTCGTTTCTAAAACCAGAAGCACAATCCTATTAATATAAACCATATCATGTAATTTTTAAAGGTATGCAACCAAATAAAGGCAATAAAGATTTAGCAAAAAATCAACAGATAACCACTTCATGTAGGATTATTTGGATGGAAGTGACTCCATGGATTGATTGATTGAAATATTTCTATACTGCTGTTCAATCAAAGACTGTAAAGTGGTGTAGCATAGAAAATTTAAAATGCATTCAAAGAAAAAAGCCGGAAAGTTTTAAAACAAAGCAGCAGGTAACATAGGCCCAAGATGAGCAACTCAGTAAATTTAACCATCATAGAACATTAAGCCAAACAAAAATGTCTTCACTGTTTGTCAGAAGGCAAACCAAGGAGGGGCCAATCTTATCCTGTAGAGAAAGGAATTTCTACGGCCATTTCCGCACTAGACCGTTATAGTGCTATTATTCCACTTTCAACATCCTATGGAATCCTGGGGTTTATAGTTTAGGGAGGAGCCTCAAACCCTAACCCTCAAAGGCCCCTCCCTAAACTACAAACCCCAGGATTCCATAGGATGTTGAAAGTGGAATAATAGTACTATAACGGTCTAGTGCGGAAATGGCCTACATGTGAGGTACTTCCACAAAGCAGGCCATTGCTTCATAGATGTTTTGTTTAATATAGAGTTAGGCTGTTTTAGGAACTAGAAAGTCATAGCTTCCCAAGAAACAAGAAAAAATAATTTATATCCTTTTATTCGGCACCAGTGTAGGAACTATAATATTAATAGCAAGTTTGCATGGATTTTTTTTTTTTAAAAAGGGTTACTTCCTGTTGGCACATTGGAAATGTGCACAGATATATTGCAGATTTCTCTGCCTCCTGCTTCTCCTTGCTAAAATTGTTAGTTAGGTTGCCAGTAGCCATAAGTGAACGTCTCCAAGTGAACGTTTTGCTGAAAAAGTGAAAATAGTCACATGCTAAGATAACCAAACTCCAACTCAGAAAAGGATAGTTATGTTTAAGCCCTGTTGAGATTAATAAATCTCTGTTAGTTGTGACCAGTTTAAATACTTTTAGTTTAAAAGAGAGATGCCATGCAGTCCTGTACATGTTTACTCAAAAGTAGGTCTGACTGTTTTCAGTGGGTTTTACATCTCAGATTACAGAAGCCTTAATGCTTGTTGATTTTCTCATGCTGGGGGCATCGGATACACAAAGAATTCATCATGTTTGAATGCTAGTACTCTGAAGAGACTGTCTTTATTGCAGACACCTGAACTTGATTTAAACAACAACAATAACATACTTTTTAAACTTCCCTTCTCTCTCTTTTAAGGTTGCCGGACTGCCCCAACAGACCTAGTTTTCATCTTGGATGGCTCCTACAGTGTTGGTCCTGAAAATTTTGAAATTGTCAAAAGATGGCTTGTGAACATTACAAGTAACTTTGATATAGGACCAAAGTTTATTCAGGTTGGAGTAGTTCAGTACAGTGATTATCCTGTACTAGAAATTCCACTTGGGTTTCACGATTCCAATGAAAACCTAGTCAGAGGAATGGAATTCATACAGTACTTGGGTGGAAATACACAAACGGGAAGAGCCATTCAGTTTTCACTTGACCACCTGTTTGCCAAATCCTCAAGATTTCTTACAAAAATTGCCGTTGTTCTTACTGATGGTAAGTCACAAGATGATGTCAAAGAGGTGGCAGCTGAAGCAAGGAAAAACAAGATCACTCTGTTTGCCATTGGGGTTGGCTCAGAAACTGAAGAGGATGAACTGAGAGCTATTGCCAACAAGCCTTCATCAACTTACGTGTTCTATGTTGAAGATTATATTGCAATATCCAGAATAAGAGAAGTAATAAAACAGAAACTTTGTGAAGGTAAATATTAATACCTCTTTGCAAGGCAGTCATTTTTTTTTGTTTTGTTTTGGGTGTGTGATGTGCTGTGGTGGTGTGTTGGCCTCACTTGTTTCAGCCACATATATTTTATGGATGTACAGAAAGCTGCCTAGTACAAACTCAGCCTGTTAGGCCATTTAGTTTAGTCTTGTTACTCACAGTCAACTGGCAACAGAGGTTCAAAGAGACACCTTTCCCAGGATGCCCCAATTTTCACTGCAGTTAGTGGAAGATACATGGGTGTGCCTGCTGCTGCATTGTATATACATGCTAATCCCTAATTCACGTGTGAGCTGACATCTGAAATACTGTCTACCTTAAATAAGAAGCTGAGTTTAACAAGGAATTGTTCTATTCAATAAAAAGAAGCACAGATTTGGTATTATGAAAAAAAGAAGTATTTGCATGAGAAGTGAAGAAATGTAACTCACTGCCAAGGCAGACTTTGTAATCACTACATCTGGCAATTCCCAAGTCTAGACTAACTGTTAAGTGTATGAAACTTTATCTGGCTGACCCTCCCTTGGTCTTTGCAGCAGCTTTACCAGTCCATGGAGGCATACAAGATAGTGGAGAGGCCTGAGAGGAATTCTTCTCTTGAGGGGTTGTCAAAACCACCAGGTGTATCATAGGGTTCAGAAAGGAGAAAATAATAATAAAAAAGATATACTGAAAGACAATTGCCAAAGGTTCTCATTAATGTACATATTTTATGGTCATTCAGTGGAGAAGACTCTATCAGTGCTCCAGGGAAGGCCGTAATATGTCCTTCTGTTTCAACTGTCATTGTTCTTCAGTAGCAAAGCTTCCTATATTTTCAGTTACCATGCTTCTGTTTACAGAAGTGATGAGCAGTTTCAGTGGATTAGGGGGCCTGTTTTCTCCTGGAACTCACTGTGGGCCATACCCCACTGCTGCTGTGGATCACCAAAATTTGGTGGCATAAGTGCAAAAAAAAAAAAAGTTGCTTCTGGTCTGATTTTTGACATTGTAAAGGCTTAAACAAGGTATTCAGGAACATATGTGTTCTGTTAGAGAATCTTACTTCTTGGAGGCTTCCAAGAACATGATTCTCCTTTGAAAGAAGGCAGTCCTCACATATCTCATTTTAAGTGTTAACTAAGAAAGGTGGTGATAGTGGTGGCTTTTTTTTTTGGACACATGAATTTCCATGTGGCTCCTTGAATGATATCTTTGTGTGCTTCTTCCCTTCTTTGCATGCTTCTTTTTGGGGGGACAAATTTATGTTCTCCATCCCCTAAGAAGTGTGAATAGAGGTTTGTTGTATTATTCTGTGTCATGAAAAAGAAATGTTGGCATTTGTGTTATAAAACTCCCTTTAACATTTCTAGGTTAAATACTTTGTATTCTGCTGTGTATATGTGTGTTTAAAAATTAGCCAACTTTGAATTTTTTCGCAAGCACGTCATACTTCTTTATAATGAATTTGCTTTCAAGACCGTAGCAGTGTCAGTAGATGCAGAAAAGGAAAAACACAACTGATTTAACGAGAAGAGATTCCATTCTTCTATTGTCATTTTCTTCTCTCCAAATTTTACTAGGCTTTGGATAATGAGGCCTCTCTAGAATGCTTTTGATTCATTTTATACAACTGAAAGGATACCAGTGCAAAAGTTTAGCTTGGGCTGTTGAGGTGGGATCAAGACATTGGCTGACAAATGGTCTGTCCTTTCTTGGTTTACCAAGACCTCTGAAAAGTCAATGAATAAACAATGGTCAGGGTCCTACAGAAATCTGAGCCATGGTTTAATGCAGAGGTAGATAACGAACTGACACGGCAATCTTGTTGAACATCAGTCTCCATAATCCCTTACTATTGGCTGTGTTGGCTAGGGTTGATGAGAATTGCAGTCCAGCAGCATTTGGAGGGCCATGATTGCCCATCTTTTGAGTGCCATGGGAATATGCTGTTGCAAGCATTAAACAAGTGCCTTGTGCTGTCCTTTCTTCTTTCCTTTTTCCATGCACAAGAGAAAAAGACCAAGAGCTTCCTTTTCCAGTATTCAATAAACTATTGTTCTCAATTATATCCCAAAGCTTTATGACTTGTTAATGTTAATAAACCACAATTAAAGTAAACCACAGTTTCT
This sequence comes from Iguana delicatissima, assembly GCA_948472985.1. Classification (NCBI taxonomy): domain Eukaryota; kingdom Metazoa; phylum Chordata; class Lepidosauria; order Squamata; family Iguanidae; genus Iguana; species Iguana delicatissima. The sequence continues at coordinate 250,249 of CAOKZL010001886.1, forward strand.
TGAATTCAGACATACCAAGAAAGTGCACTTTATTCAAAACGGAAGTGGAAGCTTTAAATTCCCTTTTGTGCACATGAAGAAGACAAGGGGAATGCAGAGTGTCTGAGCCCAAACTTTGCAGCAGCTTGCCCTTTTCACACTAAGGCATGATTTAGCATTATAGATGTAAACTACACCAGTGGGTTGCCAAGGCCGTTTGTAGCTATGGAGTATGTCTGTCAGATCAGGAAGAGGTAAACTCATTACATAGAACTTTTAACCTCTACCAACATTGCAACTTAGGCCCTTGCAGCAGCACCCTCCCATCTGCAATGGGGATGGGAAAAGGATGGGACCACGACAACGCTTCAGCATGACATCATCACGGTCCTGTCCTACTCCCATCCCTAGGTGGCGGAATCACAGATTAAATCATTGATGGGTTTTCTCTGTCAATGACACACAATTGCACCACCATCCTGGACTTACCTGTCTTGCAGAAGCTGCAAAAGTGCAATGGCTGCACTTCCTGCTCCAGTGCAGCCTTTGAAAGTACCTGACTGCGCTGCAGAAGGAAGGAAGAGGCATGGCCATGATGCTCCCTTCCACAAGGAGCCAGCCAGTGTGGAAGGGATTGCTCCAGTTGCGCACGCCTCCTGGTATAGTCACTGCTGGGATCCCCACCGGACAACTTTAGGAAAAGGTGGCGTGCGGAAAGGACGGAGAAGGACGTGGATTAGCTACTGTTACATGTTAACTCTGCAATAGTTTTGTGAGTGGCCAGCAGACTGCATTAAGGTTTTCATAGGTCTCTCGTGTTTGACTCCCTGCCTTGCCTTGATTTACCACTGGGAATATTCTTGTAGGCCCTAAAATGCTGTTTTTGTAGCCCTAGGTACTATGCCTAAAATGTCTAAAGGCAGCCCTGGTGGCCAGTGTTAATAATGTCATTGTTGCTACCATTACTTAGTTCATGTCATTTCTCTCTAACTTCATTGTCCACTGTCCTATCTACAACCACAGGTACCTGAAATGGTGGATGAAACTCCATTCATCTGATGGAGTAGATTACAGATTTCAAAAACCAAGGCTGTAATATAGTTGTCAGCCTTTAATATGTGACAGGAGTCTCTTGCTGATTTTGATGCAACAGGTTAACTTGGCTGTCCATTTGGAAAGCTGTCATTTTTGGAGAAACTGAATTGGGCAAAATTCTGTGTACAGTAGCCTAGGGTTCAGTCATTTTCTAACCGCAACAACACACATGGGATTTTGTAGAAGCAGACTGCTGCATTGGCTTGATTAATATTCTTTCAGACTACGTGAGTAGCTGGATGCTTGCTCTATCTACCTCATACAAACACCAATACATGTGAACACATCCGTCTCTACAGAGAGTTCCACACCAGTAGCTGTGGTATGAATGGCTGCATGTATGAAAATGTTTGATGCCATTGTAATGTGCTCCCATGATAACAAAAAAATGTAGGTGCTGTCAGTGATATTAGTAGTGTAACAGGCTTGGTATTTTACTTAGTAAAATTTTTATGAAATAATAGTTATGGCATTTGTATCATGTTAAAATTACTAGTGAGTTCCCCCTAAATATTTCAGGGGATGTTTCAAATTAGTCACCCAGACCATAAAGAACAATAACTGAATTATGTACAATGCGCTAGGTAGTCAATTGGGAATTAACCTAATAGTGTAATATTGTCCCATATGTTTTCTCATTGTTATGCTACTTTCATGTTATATTTTCATGTTATATATTTTATAGTTAATTTTATTTTTTAATTTTTGTTGTTGTTGTTGTGCAGAATCAGTTTGCCCAACCAGAATTCCTGTGGCATCTCGGGATGAAAAGGGATTTGATATCCTTCTAGGGTTAGGTGTGAAGAAAAAGGTAAAAAAGAGAATTCAGATCCCATCTACCAACGCAAAAGCTTATGAAGTAACTTCACGCATTGATTTGTCAGAATTGACAAGGTACATTCTTTTAAAGATCTGTATCTCTTCCTTCTGATGTGTTGAGTAATTGTTCTGGAATTCTTGAAGAACTCTGTCATTTGTTCAGTTTTTTTTAAAAATTGCTTTCCAGGAATGTCTTTCCGGAAGGACTTCCTCCGTCGTATGTGTTTGTATCCACTCAGAGGTTTAAAGTCAGGAAAACTTGGGATTTGTGGAGGATTCTGAGTTTGGACGGAAGGCCGCAGATAGCCGTTACTGTAAATGGACAAGACAAAACATTGTCATTTACTACAACAAGCTTAATAAATGACACTCAGGTTGTTACTTTTACTGCACCCCGTGTAAAGGTAATGAAAATTTGTTTATTATGTATTTTGTTGTTCTGTGCCTTCAAATCACCTCCAGCTTGCGACATTCCTATCCTAGACAAGACTTATTTAGAGGAGGTTTACCATTGCCTTCCTCTGGAGCTGAAAGAGAGTGACTTGACCCAGTTTGCTTCCATGCCTGAAAGTCCTAGGGCCTTTCCACCCTGCGCTGTTATAGTGCTATTATTCCACTTTCAATGTCCTATGGAATTCTGGGGTTTGCAGTTTAGGGAGGGGCAGAATTATGTATAGTACTATAACAGTGTAGTGCTGAAAAGTCCCTAGTCTCATGGTCAAAGTACAACATGATGCTTCTCTCTTAAATAAGGTTTCCTTGACAAGATTTTGGCCATTTCCATACTACATTGTTATAGTGCTATTATTCGACTTTTAATTTCCTGTGGAATCCTGGGATTTGCAGTTTAGGGAGGGGAAATTAGAATTTTCAGCCAGAGAGCTCTTTGGCCTCAGTAAACTGCAAACCCCAGAATTCCACAGGATGTTGAAAGTGGAATGGTAGCACTATAACAGTGTAATGTGGAAATGGACCTCATCAGAGGAAGTTTGCTCCTGCTTTCCTCTTAACACTGAGAATGTGTGACTTGCCTGAGGTCATCTTTTAGACTTCTATGGCTGAATGGGGATCCAGACCTGGTCTCCCAGAATCCTAGTCCAACATTCAAATCACTGTACCGTACTTTCTTCTATTGAATATTTATATGGATATCTCACCTGTTCGCTGGTGAGCTCGATGTGGCATACATGGTCCTCTCCCTCCGCTTTATTGTCTTAGTTATTATTTAAGTTAGGATAGGATGAGAGAATGTGAGTAGCCTGTGGTCAGCCAGTGAGTTTCATGACAGTGGTTCCACTTCCACTTCACTTGTGGGTTTAAATGTATATTTTGGTGCAAAGAGATACTTCATGCTTGGTTATAACTAAGAGCAGTGATATATGAGTACAAAATCCTCATGCCACTTACTGGTTTTGAAAGACATGCCATGGCCCTTTCTGAGGATGGTAGTGTTGTGGCGAGGGGACGTGAGAGGAGTGATACCTGACAATGCTTCTGCATGATGTCATTGCTGTCCCACCCTTCTTGAGTCACCAACTGGTGTTGTCCTGGGGTGTATCATTGTTGGAGAAACTCCATCAATGATCCCCAATTGCGCGAGCCTCCCATCACCGCCAGCCATGCAAAAGGGCTGGAAAAGTGATCACGCACTTCCTTTCCCACTGCAGCATGGGAAGAAGGCCAACTGCAGTGAGGAAGGAAGAGGCATGTCCCTTGTCCTCTCTTCTGTAGGCAGCTGATTGCATGCAGAGGGGAATGTTGGGGACACAGTCCCATCCCGGTAGAAATGCTGCCAGGATGACACCCAGATGACGACAGAGCAAGGTGAGGTGCGGAAAGGGCCCATGTAAAATTTGGCATGTTTTCCTTTGAAAGGAATAAAAGTGAAGCCCAGAAATCAGACCTCATGGTGAATTTTATGAAGTGATTCCACTGTGGCACAGTGTGGGGAAAATTGCAGCTAAGTCAGGACAGTTAGATTTTAGTGTCATCCTTGCTTCTCCCACAGACAGCACTTTTGTGTTTTGCAAAGTGGTAACAATTTAAGTTATCATGTTGATCTGCCATATTTTGGCTTCTTAGTGCTTTATTTAGAAATATATCTTCAGCTTGCTTTTTCCATTTTATTTTTTTAAAAAAATTCTGTGCTACTTTGGCAGAGGGTTGGACTCGATGGCCCTTGTGGTCTCTTCCATCTCTACATTTCTATGATTCTATGATTCTATGAATATTTCTTTAGCCTAAAAAGTGAGCTGTGACTACCAAAACAAATAAAGAATGGTTTAATAAAATGGTTTAATAAAAGAAAATGGGATTTGGCCCTAAATGCCATTGCTAATCCCAACAAAAGTAGAGCCATTGAATCAGTATGATTTATGTAAATATAAGTTTACTATTCAGCAGTTCATTCAGGGAATATACTTAACAGAGACTAAAATGTGGATTTAGACCTTCATGATATCTTGTAACTATTTTCTAGACAGCCACAAACTGCAGAGATGAAACTTGGCATGTTTATATTTGATTTAGAGATAATAATTGGGGGAAAATTTCCCTCTGCTGCCAAAGTTTTGGATTCCTGGATAATAGCAGGACATAGCCTGACATAATTATTCAATTATTTCTTTAAGTTGTTATAATAGATACATCATAGTGGTTGTAATGTTAATTTAGATTAATGGCAGTACATATATTTGAAACCAGTTACCTAAATGTCTTTCAATTTAGTAATATGAATATTACTATTATATATATATATATGTATGTATATATTTACAGTACTTTTTCATTTTCCCCCAGACATTGTTTGATGAAAACTGGCATCAAATCCGTCTCTTAGTAACAGAAGCAGATGTAACGTTGTACATAGATGACCAAGAAATAGAAGTGAAGCCATTGCATCCTGTTTTAGGGATCTATATTAGTGGCGTAACTCAAATAGGAAAATATTCTGGGAAGGAGGAGACTGTACAGGTATGCTGCTGTTCAAAATAATTCTTTTGCAAAAGACAGATACACCTGACCATCTTGAAAACAAGTCCTTTTAACTTTAGTGAAATTTTATTCCCAATAAATTGGTTATTATTCACCATATTATATCATCATCATCATCATCATCATCATCACCACCACCCCCATTGGTGGTTTTGCCTTATCAGAAAGGGTTTTCACTTGCACAACTCAGATAACAGACTGTTGCCAATATGTCTAACTTAAATAAGACTGAAGCTCCCCTCAAGGTACTTCAGTGTGTTGAGGTACCCTATAGAGTCAAAGTAGTACAAAGATCTGCATTCAGATCTGCATTTTTCTTAGGAAGAAAAACACCTCTCCCACCTCTGTGGGAGCTCTGAGTTGGAGAATAATTTATGTTATCACCAAGCCTCTACTGGATGGAATGCAACATGGTTTTGGGTCTGTAGGACTTTTTTAGCTTATTGATGTTAAAGTCTTTCTAGGCAGAATGCCCAGTCAGACTTGCTTAGAATAGCACAAGACAACAAAATAAGACAAAATAAAGTCATACAATATACTAGCAACAGCCATGGCAAAAACAGGTTGGTCCAAACTATTCAAAAGAGAAGTTAACTAAAATAGGTTTAGTCACAGTTTTAAGAAAGTGGTTTTGTAAAATCCTGTGTAGGTATTCAGATCATGTATTAGTAATGAGGAAAACAGTGAGATGATAGAGCAAGTCAAAGAAAATCAAGTATTATTTTTAAACCTGACATGACCAATGTTTCCACCTTTAATTACTGTGTGCTTTCTACTAGATTATATATGTCATATCAGGGGATATGAATATTTGACTGTCCAAGATTCTGTTTTGACCTTCCCTCCTTCTTCAGAGAACACTTTCTAGTTCAGGCAATAATATCTTGGCGTAAGCTGATCCATGCATGAAGTCTTTGCCTTCATGCATGGCTCCATCTTCCTTGCATTTGCAGTATGCTTGAATGTAGTGAGGAGGCTTGCAATCATTTCCAGTTTCATTTGAACCGGAAAACTGTTGTTACCAATCTGGAGCGAGCCAGGATACCAAATCAATGTCAAACTATGGTTTAGGATCCTAGGCCATTTCTGCAGTAGACTGCTATTATTCTACTTTCAACATCCTATGGAATCATGGGGTTTGAACTTTAGGGAGAGGCCTCAAGGCTGCAAACTGTGAACCCCAGCATTTCATAGGACGTTGAAAGTGGAATAATAGCACTATAACAGTCTACTGCAGAGATGGCCCTAGTTTATTCTGATGCCAATAGCTCAGCTTCGTCGTTGGGACAATATGGGAAATCATGGTTAATTAGAGACCTCTTTGTTTAATCAAACATCCTAGAAAGGGACACAAGAAGAGGCCATACAAAGGGAGAAACGTTTTTTTTTTCCTTTAAATGAGATGTGATTATTCAGACATGGCTTTCCTGTTGAACTGTATTCACTGCAAAGTGAGGCGTGAGGAAGATGCAAAAACTGTAACAGAAGAGTGTGGGTAGAGAACGCATTAAAGAGAAAGGAGGAGAGTTCAAAATGGAAGTAGCAATCAAGAAAGCAGAAGGATGAAAGGAGAACAGGACTGTAGTCATATGCCAATGAAAGGTACAAGAATTAAGACTTGTAATGATGGACAGTGTTTTTCATATTGCTCATATTATAAGTCTAGTGTTTTTATCACAGAAAACTTTGTGGACTGATAATGCTAGGAAAATGAACGAAATCTCTGTTTTTGTAAGGGTGTTTTTTCTGGTGATGTTCTCCTTCATGACTATTTTTTTGCCTTTTTCCATTTCTGGGGTAAACCAGCAGTGAAAAAAGGGAGGCTTAAATTGTTTTCTCAGCCATCTTGGCTTGAGTAGAGCCACAGTAACAAAAATTAAGGATCTATGTTTAGGTAGGAAAATGTGTACATCTAGCTAAAGTAGCTAGGATGAGGAGAGGGACTATAAGTCAGTGGTTAAAGAACATGCTTTGCCAGAAGAAGATCTCAGGTTCAGTCTCTGACACTTCCAGTTAAAAAAGAATCAGGTAGCAAGCAATGGAAAAGTCCTTAAACCAATACATTTATCCAAGACCTTGAAGAGCTACTGCTGACTGTCCCAGACAGTGCTAGGCTAGATGAAGCAGTGATCTGAGCAGGTTAGAAAGGCAGTTTCATACACCCAAATAGTGGATTCAGACATCAGGCCAAACCATGGTTTGTTTATATGTTTGAATCTCTGTCATCCAACATGGCATAGTTTGTGTGGGACTTCCAAGCCAGGATAGCAAATCATTCTCTAAACCTGGTTTGCAAACTGCCATTTTTGTGAATGGCAGGAGTAACTCACCCTTTTTCCATTGCATGTTTGGCAGCTTAAACCATGATGTGGGTTCTTAACAGAGGTTAGTGTAGACTAGGATGTGGCATAATGCCTGATTTGAGCCTATTTTTCCCTATAATTTTTGTAAAGGTTTTGTAGAATGGAATGATCAGTATGTATTATTTGTACAAAGGGAATATCAGGATTGTAAAGCAGCTGTTTAACATTTCCTTCACTGGCCTTTGGGCAGAACAGAGAACACAGTATGTGAACTTTGGTGCTTTTCTCTTTCTTATGTTCTACTGATGTTGTACTCAAAAGAGTAGATGCAATTTTAGATGCTTTGTTGTAGGCTGCCAAAACAAATGTGTAAACTCTTGTTTTTGTGTTTTATATATTTCTTTGAGGAACACACAGCACTTTCAGCCTACATTTGCATTCTACCATACAGAGATAAGCATAATGTGTACTGTACAAGTCATTCCTTAGCAATGGAGGAATGGGCTATATAGCATAAGATGTTCCAAATGATTACAGATATTGTGTCTGGTTTTTAATGTTGCTTTTATGTTTTTAACTTACATAACCATGCTGTAAACCAGTACTAGTGAAGACAAACATTATGACTGATTCACTTTGGACAACCTGAACCACAAAATCCTGAGAAACTGCAGTTTTCATGATGTCCATTGGCTCATCCACCACTGCCCAGTGTACTGGCAGAGATGGACAAGTTCTTTGGAATCAGAAAGATACTGGGGAGGGGCAAAAGTGCATCTGTAGTATTCACATTGCAGTCAATAAAGCCAGATCTTGATAAGGCCACATGTATCCTTGCTACAGTATAGAAGCATCATAGCTCAGTAGAGGAGTGCAGACTTTTCATGAGGAAAGTCCTATATTCAGTCCTTGTACACCTCATTTAAAGGATCTGAAGGAGCAAGGTTGTGTGTGATAGCTTGGATAACTGTTTCCAATTACTTAGATCATCATAGTCCAGCATATGCAGCAATAATTGTCTGGAAAGTGAATAGCCACATATTACATGGACGAGGGAGCCTAGGTGTATTTTTCCCCATTAAACTGGGAAATTAACCAGCAGAGTTTGTTGCAATGGTTCTTATCATGTTGTTTCTCAAGTTGCTAGCATAGAAAGTGGAATGGGGCAGAGAATGACTACAACTGTGAATTTCAGACCTGGTCTGTTAGCTCAAGAAATTGTTTTTTCAAGGCCCTTCAGACTGGCAGTGAGTTGATTATAATGTGGAAAAGTGCTGAAAGATGCTTCACTTTACAAAAAAGGAACTGTTTATGGGTCTGTAGCTGCCTTACCAGGTGAATCTGTTTCCAGAGTCAACTTAATCAGTTATTCCTCTGTTTGTGACCTTTGTACTACTTGAAATTGATTGTATTTCTTATTACATTTGCAGTCTACTTCTCAGACAAATAATAGAAGGACTTTCAAATTCTGGCTTATTTGGGGTAAGGCAGTATGCTGGTATTTGCTGCCTGATTGCTCTTGTTATAAGTGAAAGTGGCTAAACAAATCATGGACTTTCTGCCCATGGTTTGCTTACTATGACATCCAGACATAGAACTCTGGCTTATGGCTCCCTGGCTTGTTGCTCACCAGCATCAAACCACAAGTTATTTCTATGGCCCTTTCCACAGGATGGTGCCCTCCTGGCATGGGGACGCGAGAGAAGCATGACTGCGACGACACTTCCGTATGACGTCGTTGTGGTCCTGACCAGCATAATTGCAGGGTGTGCCATTGATGGAAAAACTCTGTCAGTGACCGACAGTCGCATGAGGCTTCCACCACTGGCCATGCAGAAGGACTGGAAATGCGATCATATGCTTTCTTCCCTGTTGCAGCATGGGAAGAACACCAGCTGCAGTGTGGAGGGAAGGAGCGTGTCCCTTGCACTCCCTTCCACAGGCAGCTGGTTGGGTGCACCCATCCTAGCAGAGGCGCCGCTGGGATTGCGACAGGATGATGCAAGAGAGTGTTGTTGTGTGGAAATGGCCTCTGTCTTGCTAGGATTCAAACGCTGCTATAAGCAAAGCACAGATGGAAGTCCTGTGGTTTGTTTATCTGTTCATTTGCTGAAGGGTAACGTCCTCCTTATATGTAGGCATTTTACAGTGCATTAAAGACCATGAGAAGTAATTATCTAATAAGGTGTATCATATCTGCATTACAGTTTGATGTCCAAAAGCTAAGGATCTACTGTGACCCTGAACAAAACAATCGGGAAACAGCCTGCGAGATACCTGGTTTTGTGAGTATGATGGGGAAACTTTCTAAAGATTTGGGGATATTTCTAAATAAAATTTAACAGTGAAGAGGACTGTTCTATAAAACCCTTCTTTCTTTTTAAAGTAATGTTTTTTTCTACAGTTGTGTTAGGATAAGCAACCTGTCTAGGAAAATTTGAAAATTTAGGCTGCTATTCCTTATGAAGCATTCCTGGAATTGTCATTCACCCCTTACCAAGGGAAGATATCAGAGAATTCTCTTTGGATATATGTTACAAGTAATTCCAGCAAAAGATAAGCCTCAAATTAATAACTTTGACTTAGGGTGATTAAATGGTGCAGGAAAAGAAATGGTGTGTCTGTATAGCATACTTTCCAAATGTCCTTATGTGGCAGGGACAGTCCTGATTAATCTACTGTTGTCCCATTTTTTTCCACTGCTTTTCAAATGCCCCTCTCTCCTCATCTTCCTTTGTCCTCAGCTTACTTTAGTTGCTGCAAACTCAGTTCAAAGTGTAAAATTAATTTGAACTATTAAGTTGGCAGCAGGTAGAGGACAGGAGGGGTGTAAATCTTGTCCTTCTCAGCAGACTCAGACAAAACCAAATTGCTGCAACCTTTCTAGCTTGTGTGTTCATCACTGTTAATCTTGCCATGTTGCTTGGCCACAAGTGTCCTGGTTTTCCTCTCTGAAATGTGGGAGGGTATAGTGTATGTGTATATACAGACATCCGTTACCTATTTGTGGTTTGATTTTAATGCACATCTGATAGCCTTCTAAAATGTTTTGTTCTTTTCATTCCAGAATGGAGAGGTAGGCAAAAAGTCTTGCCTGTTAATACAGACATTCAGGTAGTATTTTAATATTTATAGTGAGTTCACCATTATTCTAGCAGGTGAGAAAGCTGTTTGTTTGGGGATAGGGTTTTTCTGGAAGACCATTTTTGCTGTTATGGCAGTTTTTTTCTGGCTCTGTGCATTAAAATAAGTTTCTTTTTAAGTGACTAATAGTGTGGAAACTTTTTTTTATTGTTTACTTTTGGAATGAATTTGGTGTGTTAATTATACTCCACTGAGAATTAAAATACTTTTATATGGATAGTGGCATTGAGATCTCACTTTGAGATGAAGTTGTATAAATTATATTAATTGGATGGAAAATATAGGCACAATTCACTGGAAATTTCTGTGAAGAAATGTCTCTTTCTAGAGAAAACATTTTCTTGTGGATCATTTCTCCTGTTCCTAAAGTTGGAGACTTTTTACCTTATCCTTTGTTTGTACAAAAAATAATGATGGCTTGCCACAGAAACATGTTTTGTTCAAAGATTCTAATTTCATCTAGGTCTGATACAAGCAATATAATGGTTCTGAATAACTAGATATAGCCGAAGGCATTTTTATGATTTTTAAGCATTCTGATTATGATTTTACTGCTGGGCTTGAAATTATTTTTTTAAAGGTACATGAGAGCGAGAATTACCCATCCTCAGAAGAGCCCATTCTCTGTTGTTCTGTATGATTCACTGTTCTGGGTACCTGTTCTGTGAGGCCAGATAATTTGGTGTTTCATAGGAAAACAGGAAACTGCCATCCATCTTGTCAGACAATCCTCCTTCTAGCCCAGTGTTATCTATTCTAATCCAGGGCAGAGAATGTGTGGCCTTTCAGAGATGTTGTTGAACTGCAACTTTCATTAGCCTTGGTCAACACAGCCAGTGATTGAGAGATAATGGGAGTTGCACTCCTGCACCATCTGGAGAACCACATGTTTTCTGTTCTTGGCCTATCTGACCAGAAGCAGCTCCCAGGAGCTCTCACAGATGTCTTTCCAATCATCCTGCCACCTGATCTTTTTATTATTGTCTGAAAATGCCAAGTATTAGATCTAGGATCTTCCGAAAGAAAAGCATGCTTTATTCTGCTATTTTTTATGGGATTTATATTCCACCTTTCTTTCATTTCTCCTTTTTGAAGAGAAAATGGCTTTTTTGTTTTGACCCAGTGGGAGGGGTGGTCTGGTAGGACCCTGGGGCCTGCAAGCTTGGGAAGTACACAATTTCCTCAACTTGCTCTGTGAGGTACAATTTCATTTAATTTAAGCAGGCATCAGAATCATCTTCCTCTACTCCACAAGCAGTTAACAGTGCAGAAGGCTCAATGTGGAATCATGCAGAGAGGCTGTAAGTAGTCTCTTCTGTGGATAGGTATGTAGTCTCATAGGAGTCTTAGATGTTAATTCTTTTATATAGCATAAATATCATAAATACTTATTTATTTATCACTGTGAATATATATGCCTTATTGACTTAGGGCATATACATTCAACTTGAAAATGGAACTATTCTATTATTTCATTAACATTGCAGGGGTGTGAAATCACAGTCATACCTGCTTTTTGACTACTGTTGGGTTTTCGGGGTGAAGAATCTTACTGAGTAGGTGGTTCATAAGTGTAATGTTATGTTTGTATGCACTGTACAAATGAAAATAATTTTTTGTTTTTTGTAGTGCATGAACGGACCTAGCGATGTAGGATCTACACCACCTCCTTGTATCTGTCCTCCAGGGAGGCAAGGACCACCAGGCCCCAAAGTGAGTACTGAGTGCATGTCTTTTGGTTGAGTTTATAACTTTATCGTAAAAGATGTTAAACCAAATACAGTAGCTGAAAAGATGTCTAAAGACTCTTAGCCCAATCAACTTTTCATATAATAATAGCACAAAAAGTTTGAAAATGTGAGTTCTGTGAAGTAGGTGCTAAGCAGCAGATTTTATTTTGCCACCATGATTAGCCAGTATAATCTGAAATTACTTTGGGATCTGCACCACAAAGTAATGACTAGAGTTGCCAAGGAGCTTTATTGGTAAAGCTTCTAAATAAATTGGATTATTATTAGTATGATTTAAAATATAGCAATGTAAATCTAATAAATGAATAAGTTTTTGCAAGCAGCTTGTTTTCATTTAACGTACCACTAAGGCTTAATGTGGTTGCAAAGTTAAAAACAGATACCTTTTCCCGGGTTCTGGGTCTTAACAGCCATTAAGACTTGGCAGGTGACCAAATTCATTGTCTTTAGTTTGGCACCACATGTTCCACTACAAAGTTGTGACACCCTCATATGCTTCACAAGGTAAAGATCCTAGTTAGCCAACTCTCTGAGCCTCCAATCAGCCAGCATACACTAACAGTAACATCTGTTCAAAGTGTTTTTGTTTAGTTATGCATGTTGTAAAAGCCTGTAGCTTCTTAAATACCATGCATAAGACTGTGTCTGGTGGAAATAGCAATAGCAGTTAGTGAGAATGTACTCTAGTGAGAGATTAAGGATTTGATTGTAAGGACCAACTCTTACATAAAATGTCTCTGGGCTTACCTCCAAGGGTTTAGGACTGTGAAAGTGTAATTTCCTGAAGTGCAGGACTGGCTCTAGATGTTTTGGTGTTTCAGTAAAAGGACAAGATGCACCCCCTCTCACCAATTCCACTTACAGAGAAACTGACTAGGCGTAAAGTTGAATCTCACTTCAACAGGATAGCATCCTCTGTCACATCTGAGAATGGCAGGATAGCTTATAGGTCTCTAGCAGACCTACGTTCTGTTAGTCCAACACCCTCTTCTCCTCTCCATCTCATCTGTTGCCTGCTTCACTTTGCTTAATGATAGGGATGGCCGTGTTGGAGCATTGAAGCATGGAAGAATAGTGAATAAACCAATTCACTTGCATATCACAACAGCAGTGTGAGTGCAGTCAATGTACACCTGGAAGAAATGCTGATTCCAGGTGCTTGGTATCTGTGTGTGTGTGCGTGTGCGTGCGTGTGCGTGTGTGTGCTTGAGCCACAGGGTATTTCTGGAAAAAGTTTCAATCTTTCTCCATTGTGAGGGAATCAAGGCTTCTCTCCACACCTTCAGGATGTGTGTGGCACTGTGATTTTCCTTGGTAAAACAACAGGCTGGGAATTATTAATTTCTCTCCCCATCCCCCACACCCTATTGTCCCAATGCTGCTGTTACACTCACTGTTTGCATTTTGAGAAATGTGCACCTTAATTGGATACAGTTAGCATCATGCCTTGAGTAGCCCTGGGTGAAGACACAAAGAAAGGTGAGAGGAGACAATCGGTTAGGGCCTAGGCCTCTCTAAATTTGCTTTAGGCTAACTGAAGGGAAGCAAAAGCAGGGATGCTTCATTTTCCATAAAGAACTTGAGTGAATGTAAATTATGTGTTCCACTGAAGAATTTCCTTTCCTCTGTCTCTAACTGGGAGAGAAGCAAGTGGTTGAATTCATATCACTGTGGCTTCTCTGGGCATCTGTAAATTCTGAATTTCACAAAACTCAGAAACCAAATATGTTCAGGTTTATTTCAGAAGGAAAGGGCTAAGAGAAGTAAAAGAAAATGTCTGTAGCTGCACTACATGAGAAGATTCAAGGAGGGAGGAAAGAGAAAGGGGTACCCTCTTACCATTCTCCATGAATCTCCTTCCAGTGGTTGTGTGTGCATGCACACACATGTGCGTGTACACACACACACGCGCGTCCGTGCACTTTGCAGCAATAAAGTACCCTTGAAACTGCTTTCAACTAATTTTAACAACATTTAGAGAAGGTATCAGGAGGGTAGGAAAGAAAAAAGAAGTATTGTATTTCTACGTAATTTCCCTCTTCTCATACCTTCCCCCACCGCTGGTGATCCTGAATATCAGTGTAGGGTTTCAGGATGGAACTCTGTACAGCAGGAATACTGTTAGAGGCTGGGGGGGGGGGGAAGAAACATTTAGATTGCTGATCTCTACTTACTGTGTTCTGTGCTAACATCTCTGTCATCTCCCTAGGGAGATTCTGGACAACCTGGGAATCATGGCTATCCTGGAGAACCTGGTCCAGATGGTAAGCCTGTGAGTACTAAAAACTTAGTCATCTATAGTAATCTTAGTGCAAAGTTAAAATTAAAATTGTATCAGAAGACAAGTAATAACTGACAAACAATTCTGTTGGATTCATGAGTTAGTTATGCCTGGTTACATTTTGTGACGACCAGAATTGACAAAATTCATAACTTGCATTCAAATATATGCCGTAGAAGGAATATCCCCAGTGCTGCCTTTTCCCTCAAATGTATTCGTTGTTTATAATCTCTGCACTACCCTTCTAGATTTTGCAGCCTGCTATAATTGAAGATGTACCTCTTCTACCATTGAGCACTCTCATTCTAAATATCAACATGAAAGGGTGTAAGTTATGGGATCATTCAAATTTCATTTTGCTGTCAATGTGTGATACAGCTGGGAGTGAATGTAAATGCTTTTCACCTACAAAGTCCCTTGTCAATTGATCACTGGCTGCCACTGTCAGCCTCTTCAGCTTGAGCTGTGGTTGAGAGTGCAAAAGGCCTCACACCAAAAGACCTCACATCACACACATCAACTGGCTTCCCTACCTGGGCAATCCCTAATAGATGGTGCATATGTCATTTTTTTTGCTTAAAATGAGGCAGGGTAGTCTCTAAAATGACTGAGGAACATGTGACCCTCCAATGCAGTTAGACTGCAACTTCTGTTATCTCTAGACATTGGGTATACTGGCTAGAGCTGTTGGTAGTTACAGTCCACAACACTGAAAGAAGTACATGTTCTCCAGCCCTGTTCTGAATAAAATAAGATCACACCCATGTTTGATCACCGTAATTACGAGTCTTCCTTCATGTATACTTCAGCGTTCGTCTCTGTTATTCCACAGTGCCAGTCAATCTGAGGAAGCTTCTTTTAAGTGGGATAGGGTGTCTGTCACCTGAGTTATTTTCTCATTACACAAGCCAAACACTATTTGCATAGGACAAGACTGTCAGTCATACCAACAGGGAAATCCTTCCAAGTTCTGGAGAATCCATCAGTTTTCAGGGGTATATTTGTGCTCCCCTTCCCCCTTTTTTTAGTTGAGAGTCCTGTATGTACAAAACCTATTAGATACTAAAAAGGAAATCAACTAATCAGAAGCCACCTAGTCTTATCACTTGTTCCTTAGGATAAAACAGTATGTAATTATGTCATGCTTTTTTTTTTTTTTTGGAGGGGTAGTAAAAAGTTACATCTTGTTTCTTTTAGTTGTGGTGAAAATATGGATGGGGTGGATGGTTATCATTAATAGAGAAACCATTTGTAGTGAATAAAGATGTAAAAAAAAGAGGTTCTGAAATTTCAGATATGTTGACTTAGTTTACTAAATGATTAAAGTTGCAGAAAACTAAAAAGACTGAAATAGAATAATAGAAACTTTCAAAAACTTCAGATTTTTCCTCCAAACCATTCTACTGTTTTTAGCTTCGGTTATATTATATTTAGAGAATTTGGTTTTAATTCTGCAGAGCCTTTAAAATGTTTCCAAAAATATTTTTTTTCACAAAAGGAACTCTAAGTTAAGCAACATGGTCATTCTTATTGTTCATGCCACTTAAGGGGAAGCATTCTTGCCCAGAATGTACAGTGCCTGTGACTTTTATGCATTTCAGATTCTGTTTCTGGTAAGAATCTCATGTTTTGGTTGTGGTGGTAGTACATTTGGTTTCTGTATATGCTTTGTATGGAAAGTCTTAGATAAATGCTTGCAGGAAACTGTATAAGTCTTAGGACTGTAGCCAATTACTTAGAGAGCTCCATGTCACACTCTATAAAATGTTCAGATTTCGTATTTTGGTTGCTTAGCTACGTTTTGGCCATGTTCTGAGGCATAACAGATGGTTGAAATTACTGTGGTGGTTCCCTTTGGATGCTGACACAGTATTAGTATGAAGATAGTACCAAAAATACATATTTCCACGTACTAAAGATTGGATTGTGGGAGAGTTCAAGAATTTGAATAAAAAGTCTTGGAGTAATGTTCAAAGAGAACTAATAGTGAGTGGAACCAGTGATTTTTTAAAAATGGTTACAAACTTCTATTGGGACTCAGTTGAGCATTACAGTTATAGGCGACATGGTTGTATGCACACAGGGGCGTCCTGTACAGTCAATGTTGCAATTGGGCAGATTTTGGAAATGTTCCTTTTTTGCACTACAGCTCTCAGAATCCCCCAGCTATCCTGACCATTGAATTCTGGGAGCTGTAGTCCATAAGGTAACTTTTCCAGCTTCTGCTAGTTGGAGCTCTTGATCACATGTAAGCCCCTTCATGTGTATAGGCAATTGCTATGTATGTTTCTATAGTACATGTGTGAGCTCATATATGTACCTCATTATACATCCCGTTAAAGGACCTAACTCAGTAATCCCTACAACAAAGGTGGGCATACTGTGGGCCTGGGGCTGCATGCATCCCCTAGGCTGTTTTTGTGGCTACCAAACCCACCATTTTCCTGGACTGTTCTTTTGTCCATTCCTTATTGGGAGTTCACAGGAGCAGCAGTTTCCTTTCTACATAGATTGCATGCCTGTGGTGTCCCACATGTAAAAATCTTTTTTTGCCAGAATCAGAGGTAGGCTTCTGGGCACTGTTTGTGCTATCTGTGAATCCCTGAAGCATGGCTGTCTTGCGCCATACTCCAGAATCTAACAAGCATTTATTTTGTTTTGAAAGCTAAAAAATCTGAATAACAGAATAAGAAGGCTAAACAAATGTTATTTATTCTTTCCAAACATTATATATTCTTACCCTAAGAGCATTTGCTTGGCATTGTAGCTTTGTGCTCTAAAGTTAGGTTGATTGGATTGTTATATGCACAGCTAACCTGTTAAGAGAACATTAATTTATTTGTTGTATTCTTATTTTATAGGCTTTCAATGCAAACATAAGGTTTGCCATATCTTAATCATCAGCTGTGAGCTTACCCATTTCTCCCTGTTCCCCTTTGTGATGCAAACTTCCCCTTTACTTCTTCAGCTACAACCATGATTAAGTGTTATTATCTGTTCCACTGCTAATCATAGTTAATGCCAAGAAAATGTCTTAAGTGTGAAGGCAAGATTAAAGCAGGTTTGCAGGTCCTGGATAGGAGAAGGGTGGAAGGGAGGGAAGAACATCCAAACCTGAAGTTCACTCTAGATCTGTTAACCATGGTTACAGCTGCAGGGAACCGGTGGGACTGCCAGTCTGTTTTATGCAGTTTTCCCCTCTGGCAACCACTGTTGTCTGATCTCTGTACCAGTTGGCTTTCTTTGCCAGGAAGAAACTTTGTTTTTCCAGTGGAACAAAATCAGACTTCTTCCAGCCTCTTCATTGTGATAGCAGGCTTTTTATACCTCTCAAAATTTTTCACATTCTTCAGCCAGAAAAAAATCTGTGTGAGTTTTGGTACTGAGTAGCATAGGCCTTTTTTTTAAATAAAGTGACATGAACTCAAATAAATAGGTAGATAGATAAACGTATTGATAGGTTTCTTTATGCACTACATTTGTATCTTGCCTTTTCTCCATGTTGTTCAACATGTCATACATGGTCCTTTCCATTTATACTCTCACGACACTGTGAAGTAAATTTGACTGGCTGAGGGTCACCTGGTCAGCTTCATGGCCGAGTAGAGATTTGCTCAGTCTCAGTTCAACTGTCTTAGGCTATTTCCGCACTACACTGTTATGGTGCTGTTATTCCACTTTCAACATCCTATGGAATCCTAGGGTTTGCAGTTTAGGGAGGGGCATTTAGAATTCTCAGCCAAAGAGCTCTTTGGCCTTAGTAAACTACAACCTCCAGAATTCCACAGGACATTGAAAGTGGAATAATAACATTATAACAGTGTAGTGTGGAAATGACCTTAGCCGCTACTTAACCTTGGTAATTTTCATAGCTTTCTGCCTCAATGCCGTCTCTTCTTCCCTTCAAAAACCAGGAAAATATATTTCTAATAAACGTCCATAATGTAGTGTTATATGTTGGACTGGAGATAAGATAGCCTTTTGCTATCAGTGGAAAGTAAGACATGACATTTTTGAAAAGCTGAGAACCAAGTCTTCATGGTAGGTTTTAATTCTAGCTTTAGACCTATCTTCCTAGTAATGATATAAATATCTGCATAGTGAACCATGGAGGAAAAAGAAATCATTTTTGTCCTGTTGTAATTTGGCACTTGTGTATATTTTCCTCAGATGAGTCACAATTTATGAAGCTGAACGTTTTTCTGAATATGGAAAAGATATTTTACAGAAGTACTTTAGAAGATGAGAGGGAAGATTAAAATCTGTAGTGAAACTATGAACAGTTAAGAAACAGTTAAGTTGGCCATCACTAGCTGCCCTAGACTAAGAGCAGTTAGTCATGACTAAGACAGAAGTCCTCTTCAATACTTAATTTAGGAGTGAGCAGGTTAAACTCATTGGAACTTGCTTCTGCACAAACATGCATAGATTTCTCACAGAAAACTTTAATAATAGGTAGCTGGAAGCTACATTGTCTTTGGTGAAATTTACAGCTAATTGTTGTAGATCAGATTTACTGTTCTGAATTTGATTTCAGGCTTAGGTGAATAGTTACTTTGGCATTAATTGATCTTTGACCACAGTTTTTAATGTCTTTCTCCCAGTTGTTACTGGAAAAAGAGAAGTCTCTCTTTAGAAATTGTATCCTAAGATCAGGTAATTTGTAATACCATAAAGTTTGTGCAAAGTTTACTACAGAAGGAAAAATTAAGGTGACCCAGAAAAACCCTAGTATCAATAGTTTAACTTCTTGTAATCCCCAATAATCAGAAATTGGCATCTTACAGAGCACCACCATCATCATAATGATTATTAACTCATGCTTCTTTGTATGTTGGGCCTTTCCACACTATCCTATCATAGTGCTATTATTCCACTTTGAACATTCTGTGGAATTCTGGGCTTTGTAGTTTCCTGAGGCCAAAAAGCTGTCTGGCTGAGAATTCTAAAGGCCCCTCTCTCAACTGCAAACCTCACGATTCCATGGGATGCTGAAAGTAAAATAATAGCACTATAAGTTTGAGTGGACGACCTGTGTCCCTTATAAGAAAGTAAGAACCATCATGGATTAAACCAAACACTTCTTTGAGCCTTTCTGCACTACACTGTTACAGTGCACTTTTATTCCACATTCAACATCCTATGGAATCCTGGGATTTGTAGTTTAAGGAGAGGCATTTAAGAATTCTCAGCCAGAGGGCTCTTTGGCCTCAGTAAACTACAAACCCCAGAATTCCACAGGATGTTGAAAGGGGAATAATAACACTA